>JANRMR010038112.1:0-14720 GCA_025434825.1 Bergia sp. 'catenularis' | reverse complement strand
TACCCCCTCTCCCCCTAGTGGGCAGGGCCACCATACCACTGTTTAAAGTGTTCTCGGCCAGGCAGAAACACAATTTTTCGTTGTTGGCGTCTCGCGGTTCTGTTAATATAGCATAACTTTAAATAGTACTGAAAATGGTCCGTTTAATATCAAACTTCTTGAGAGTGCTAAATCGGCGAGAGTCATTGGTACAGGTGCATCAACTCGATCAACCACAGCCTGTGCAGGTGCCTGTACCCGTGCCCGATATAACACTGGACCAGCACTTGTAAAAAGTTCCTCTTTTCGAAAAATTTATTCTCAAGTTTTTAGAAATAAAACAAAACAAAACAAATCAAAAGCAAGACAAGACAAAAGAAAATGAAACGAAGTGAAATGGAATTAAATAAAATGAACTAAATACAATAAAATCCGAGTACAAAATTGTTTGACGAAAGACAGACCGCGCGCCAAAGCATGGCGGGCTCATTATGTAGTTGCGCGTGACCTGGTGCAAAGAATAAAAAAGACAAACAAGATGGCGGAAAATTCAAATGTGGCGGGAGCTCAGTTTTGAGTGCAATATCAAGTATTTAGCTATCAGGAAAAGGATCAAAGAAAATATGGATGGTTGACATCTTCTAAGTTACTATATTTTACCAAAATGGTTAGTAATTTGTCTTCGCATTGCTATATTTAGAAGACATTTTGTACTTTACTACTTATACTGTTTTCCAGGGCGGCGTAGGGGCGGCGTAGCCGAGTAGGATGAACGCTATTTAGTTTTTGAACGCTCTTCCATGTTGATTGTCGCTGACATGTATACATGCACGGTACACTGGTACTTCATGCTTTAGTACCGACCACTGTTTCAATCTCGGCTCCGTTTGTCACCACAGAGGCGGTCGCTAGCTCCAAGCCAAATTCACAAGAGGAAACAGGGTTCAGACTCGGATGAATACGACTGTAGACCATCTCAGGTTGTATAAGTATAGGTAATAGCATGATTTATAGTGGTCTATGAATTGAGTCAACACTGATAAAACTTAAATATACATGTACATGTATTAAAACACGGAAGCTTCAATCATGGATTTGGATATGCATCAACTGTACAGTATGTTTTGATGAACAGTTTTCTCCAAACATGGGTTTGTCTTGCTGATTGCTGTATGCTTGCATCTAAAGATAGTGCTGATAAAGACACTTGGAACATTTGAGGTTTTTAATTCATAAAATTTGCTTTTATTTCATGTACATTAAAGAAGCTTAAATTGGAAGTTGGCCCTTGCAGTCAGTACATCTCCCCCTACAGAAAACCACTGGCCAGTTTACCATGCCCTGGCAACACAGAACTACCAGCTGGTCCATGTTTATCATCTCATGTATGTTAATTTAATGAGTAAACTTAAAAGTTCACTTAGTTTATAAATAATACATTTGAATAGTGTGGGCAAGTTTCATTTTTGCCATCCTTAATACATGTACTTTTAAGTTCTTTTAGGTATGACTTTCAAAATCTTCCATGGCTATTTCTCCTTAGTTTATCTTCACACATTAAACAGTAAATATTGCAAGTTCCACTTTTAAAAGCCCTACTGAATTTTATTTCAATCTTTATTAAATTTGTACTTTTGAACACACTAAGTCTGATTTGGGAATGCATGTGTGACCAAACTAGGCATTAGTCTTTGTTGTAACAGGAGGTAATTTTCCACTACATATAACTACATGTACACATAGATGTACATGTACCACCCAAATGAAGATAGTTCAAAAACATTATCTACAGTAAGACAGATCAAGTTCACAGTGCAGTTGTAGACAGAATAAAGATTGAGACAAAGACAGACACAGACACAGAGGCCAAGAGATAAACAAGCAGAAGTAAACACTGCTCAAAATGAGAAGCAAAAATCAAAAGCAATGTTGAGAAATCTCTAGATTTGGAAAGAATGCAAATATTTCTGATTGTGAATCTCTCATACAAGTAGTTCATCTTTTTTTTTAACTTTCATTTGTTTCTAAACATTAGGAAGCACTCATTCACAGCATACTTGCAAAGCCATTCAAGGTACCAATGGCTGATTATAAAGGAGGTAAGCTTGTTATAATACCGTAATATTAGGAAAGTTATGTTCACTGGTTTATGACATCATAATGACATCACACAAAACAGTTATAATTGTATATACAGTATGGTACATGTAGCTTTAACTTCACTCAAACACCAAATGCTTTTCAACTACAGTACTGGGAGAAATTAAGTTTTCTCCTTTTGGATGGCAGAAGTTATGATCCTTATCAAATAAAATATAACTTTTTTGCCAATATAGCATCCAAGCTTCCATTTGATTGCTATTCTTCCTGTAATTAAACTAAGCATTAGTTTGATGTGGTCATATTGTTATCATCACTTGTTAAAGGTCTCCAAAATCTCCACAAACTGTATATCAGATTTTACTCTACTCCCTCTTTTTCATTATTTACAATTATAAAATACCTAACAATTTCATCATATATATATATATATTACAATGTATTTCTATATGTAGAGAGACAGAGACAGAGAGAGTGAGAGACACTGACACAGACAGAGAGAGAGAGAGAGAGTGAGCTGAAGACAGAGACAGACAGAGACAGAGAAAGAGAGACAGAGACAGACAGAGACAGAGAGACAGAGAGAGACAGAGAGACAGAAAGAGAGGTCATTAAATGGTAGTGTGAAGATACATGTATGACAAGTGAGTAATATCGAGTGGTATTAAATATATTGTTTTTAACATGAGATAATTTTCTAATATCAAGCCACCATGCAATTCTCTTTTTATTAATATAATTTATTTAAAGAAAAATGTTAGAACATGTTTTGCAAAACATTTTAACAATATTTTTGACATTTTCACAAAATTTTTGGAAAATCTTTGGGGAAAATATGTCTTTAAAATATGCTTTATTGCTTTAGTTTGTTAGCTTTGAGTATTTGCTGACGTTTAGATCACAAACAGTCTTCTACAGTGTATTTTACTTGTACTCATATGCCATTCATACATGTATGCCCATGTTCATGTACATTTGTAACAGTTTGTAGCAGTTTAATAAATACTTTGTACAGTGGAACCTCAATTTAGCGATGTGCCAAGGGACTGGGGAAATTAGTTCCATCATTATATCAAGTGTACATGTATGTTATATCGAAGTTCAGTTCCATACATTTTACAATACATAACTTTGGCTGCACTGTACGTACATGTAGAATATTGTTATATTAAGGACTTCGCTATTTAGAGCTTCGTTACATCAAGGTTCCACTGTAGGTATGGTATCAGATGTCTGTTAAATTTTGCTGTTGTTGCTTGCCTGCTATGCTCAGGCTTGAGCAAAGGTTTGAAATTTAGGTTACCTATCTGTGACTTTTGATATAGTAGCATAATAATAATAATAATAATAATATAGTATTTATATAGCGCTTAAAACTATAGATATTCTAAAGCGCTTAAACTAAGACTACAATCGATAAATATATGAATAAAAAAATATTAATGTTAGATTAAAATACCAATAAAACCAATAAGAATGGTAGAAGGTAAAATGCATATATGCATATGCACAATGCATAAGTTCAAAATAATCAATAGCAACACTACATGTAACTAAAGGTAGTTATTAGCATGTGCCCTTGTCATTTTTCTCAGGTTTGGGTCTTCGGATTTGCTGATGTTTATGTCACATTTGGCCTCAATAACATAGCAAACAAAATAAAACTAATCAACATCAGATGCATCCCTTAATTTATTGTGCTCTTGATGTCTTTGTCAGGTTTAAGCCTTGGCAAAGGTTTAGGGATGAGAAGGAAAGGCCCTCGCCGACCTTTGCATGACCCAGACGAGGAAGATGCCCTTGTGCTGTATTTCCCCCAGCAGTTGTCGGCACAAGAAATGATTACTGCTGACCTGTAAGTTTCAGTTCACTATTATCTTAATTAAAGCTTGCTGCCTACATGTGTTGGGTCCAGAGTGTTTAAATTGCATCAAATTTGTCTCAAGAAAATTTTTAGTTACATTGTAACACTTATATTAAAAGGTTTTGAGAGATTCTAGTTTACACAAAGAAATAAATAATGAATTGATTTCAAAACTATTTTTAAATAGTGTGAGAGTTTGGGATTCCAAGAGGAATAGTACTACTACCACTAAAAACAAAGTACCTACATGTGCTGTGCTGTGTGTCACCTAAATTGAATTTTAAGTACATGCACATGGGAATTCGGTCACATGTGCATGGATTTTCAGATAGTACTTGTCCTGACTGTATTTGAAAATGAGGTAGCAGGTAGGTTTAGAGGAGCAGGTGTAGCTCAGTTGATTATAGTGTGCGGCCTTCAGAGCTGGAGGTCCCCAGTTTGATTCTTGGTGAATCCAATGTCTGCTTCGACTTTCCTCTGATCTGTGTAGCTTTAGCTTTAAATAGCTGTAAAACGGAGCAATGACAGAGGGAGGGGAGTAAAGTGTGCACCGTCGGCTTCCACTGATACCAGCTCTAGGAGCTGATGGAACTACTGACATTAAATAAGGGCTACCAGTTTACCTTTACAAAAATTTCTGTTATGTCGTACAGTCATGTTGAGTTACAAATTCTATGGTAAGGTATACAATGTAGGACTAAGGTCAAGCAGAGTTTTGATAATGCTATAATTTAAAAACTTGTGCTCAATTTATTTGGGCTCAAAAGACCAACATTCTATTTTGTAAATAGCAGGCATTCTGGTGGCCCTAAAATTCCTAAAAATCCCTAAATATTTTTACTTGTCCTAAAAAGCCTTACTTTTCCAGCATTTTTTAGAGTTTTCCCTAAAAAATCCCTACTTTTTTTCTTTTTTATGGTGATTGAGTGTAACTGGTGTTATTGAAAGAGCTTGACATGGAATCTGCTTCTGTCGTTTCTTCATGATCGACGACAGTGACGACAGTGCCTGTGGCTTCAAGTCTCTGGTGTTCAATTCATGTCGGGCATTTTCAAGATGAGAATTGCACTCTATATATATCTCTCTTTGACTAGTTTTCATTTACAGTAAGTATGTTTCTGTTTGAATATCAGTGGTAGAAAGGTAAGCAGAATTGTTTGGGTTTTTTTTCTAAATAAAAGCCCTAAAATAACCCTATTTTCCTGCCATTTATCCCTAAAAGTCCCTATTTTTCAGAGAAAAAGGCCCTAATTTTCCCCTTAAATTTTGTCACAAGCCAGCCAGAATGCCTGAAATAGTCCAACATTAAAATGGGCTGTATTTTCTTTGGAGAACACTGGACATTTGTCATTTCAAATTTACAATAACTTAATACTTTATTTTCACAATCATAGAAAATTAACCTAGGCTACCAAAATTTATACATGTAGGGAATTTAAATTTAAGAGTTAGAGTTCTATACCCTTATCTAAGTTACATAATAGTTATTTGCATTAATAATAATGCTTGTCAATCGAGTAAACACACACACTTTATGCAGTTCTGAATTGTATAGTTTTTTTTATAGTTCAGTATTAAAGATTATTATTATTTACTTTTTTAATATTTTAATATCTCAAGAAGAACAGAGTTTCATATAATTTTATATACTTTAATTTGTTATTTCTACTAGCAATAACAATTTTTTAAAATTTTTTATTTTAATTTATAGCAACAAGCAGGAGATCCATGGTAAGGAAATGATTCTTGACTTCAACACAAAATGCAATTAAGATAGTTACATGTTATTAACTAGACAATAATGAGTGTGAAATTACATGTACTTGTTTTAAATATTTTAATTTTAATTTTTTAAAAATAAGCATATTTTGGAAAAAACTGCTACCGTATTTTTCCATGTATAAGTCGATTCGTGTATAAGTCGACCCCCGTTTTTTCAGCCCAAAACCACACTTTTTTTGAACGCTCGTGTATAAGTCGACCCCCATTTTTGATGTTGCTAAACAAGAAAGTTGAAGGAATCAAAGAATAAACATAACAAAATTACGGTAGTAACATTGAAGATTTATGGTCATATCTTTTGTAATATTTGGTGGCTCCTAAAGGAGCCGTTTTTAAGAACCATAACAAGTTCTTAGAATCCGGCGAAGTCATCCTCACTGTCACTGTTGCCAAATAGATCTTGCCACTGTTCGGCGGTCAACCGGTCGTCATAAATGTCTGCTTCACTTTCATCTCGGTCATCACCATCTTCACTTTCACTATCCCACAGCAGATCATCTTCTGTGCCATCTGTGGCATTGGATATGCCACATTTCTTGAAGGATCTCACCACCATATCTCTCGGAATTTCTTGCCAAGAATCCTTCACCCACTCGCAGATTGTTGTCAGCGGAGCAGCACGAACATTTCCTCCCACGTTGAAGGTTTTCTCGCCCTCGATCATCCAAGAACTCCATTTTTCGCGGAGTCTGTCCTTGAACGGCTTGTTCAAACAAACAGTAGTAAATTTAGTGCATAATTGATGGCCCTAAAAATTTGCCTTTGTATACTGACATTAAGTTTTACATGTAGTACTTAGCTGCATGATAAGTTTGGGTTTAGATTGACCATCTGTTACCAGTCAGAGCAGCAATTATTTAATAACAATTTACTTTTACTTGTAGCCAAATACCATATCTTTTCGTCATACACTTGAGACAAACATTTCAGTTTTAGAGGATTCCTGCAAGAGGTTCACATAGCAGACATCAAATTGAACATGAAATTGCCATCAAAACACAGAACACTTCAACAGAAAGTGGATAGACATACTGTATACTAATAAATTAGCACTAGAAAATGCGATAGCTGTCAACACTTGAAATTTGCATACATGTGTAAACTCCTCTATTTGCAAAAGCTGTTGTAAATCTTAAATGAAAAGAATAAATAAATATATTAAAAAAAATTAACAGTTGATTGCTGCTGCAGAAATTAGTTAGTACAGACTGCAGATCATTAATTGTCTATTTGCTCTACTCCACTGAACTATGGTAAATTTCAGACCTAGCACTAACTAGTTCTATCCAGTACTGCATGGCTAATTACTGTATGTGTATTTTAAAACATGTTTGTTTGATTTATAAGTTAATTAATTCTATCAGTGCCAGTTGTTTGATTATATTTCACACACAGTGTATGTCTTGATTGATTTCTAGTGGTTGTAGACCCAATTCTCAGCAAGATTTTGAGGCCTCATCAGAGGGAGGTATGTTAATACCAATTACATGTACAGTTGACAACTTGTCAATGGTTACTCAGAGTCAATTTCTAGATGATCGTCTCTTGCGTGCTAGGAACACTTAACTGAATTGATCACATGGCACCATCCCAGAAAACCACACGTGCACAAAATGGTCACAAAATGGTTACTATTTTAAATTCCAGTCATTGGTTTTAAAACAGTTCTAAGTGCTATCAAAACTTATTAATATGTTTGAGTACATTTATCAGCCAAAGTTGCAGATGGGCTACATTGTAGAAAACAACTTTTTTGTTGAATGTAATTACCAGAACTTGACTGTTTAATATTTCATTTCACAAAATTTGTTTCTTTGAAGCAAAATGAGAAGACAATTATAGCGATCTTTACTAATCTTGCAGTGTGTTCTGGGATGGTGCCATTTGGGCAGGCCTAAAAGCGCGCGCTGATTGGCTAATTCTAAGCATGTGATAAATGTCCGATCACCTGGTTTATTAATTAGATACACTGTAGGATGATTGTACAATGTACAGTTGTTGTTGTTGTAAGCTGCAAGTTGTTTATTTTACTCTCTTATTTGGTTTTGAAGAAGGTAACTACAGCACTTATACATGTAAATATAATTTTAAAAGTTTACAGACAATACAAATAATATCCATCATGTTCAGGAGTTAAGGCATTTTAAGAAAATTTGGGTTAACTTCGGTGTAAGAACCGCACAACTGATGTCACAGTGTTCATTGATACATATACACAAATGATGTCACAGTGTGAGCAATCATGGCTCGTTCTTCATGTATCATCGAGGATCGGTGAAAGGGTGCATGCTTACACTTATGTTCTTCAAAATTTACTTCAGTTATGGGAGGTGAATTGACATTATGGTGTTCAACGTCTAGTTGACGTCAATTATATTGTTCTGAAATGTTTAATTTAACTCCCATAACTGAAGCAAATTTTCCAATCTATGAATACAAGAGTGCAACTTTTCAACATTGTTGGGTGATTTATCAACCGTCACTACTGGTGCACCCAGTCTGACGTTAGTCAGACTTGGTGACGTCAGTCGTGAGGTTCTTACACCGAGGTTAGAGCCGAAAATTTCATTTGTTATTATACTTCTTATGTAGGGTGTAAAGTTTTTGTATGACTGTGTGACTGGAAGACGAATTGAGGGAAGCAATGGATGTATAATGGCAGATGAAATGGTATGTACCAGGCAACTGACAAGCTTACCTTCCGTAGAAATTCATAGTTCTTTATTTTAATTTACTCAAATGCTGCATAGAACTACATGTAAGTTGAATTTAAATTTGTTTTTCTAAAACAAGTAAGTCATTTTATTTGATTTCTAATGTAAATGATGGATCTCCGTGTTGGTTAAGGAGCCAATTTACTCCTTATGTAAGAAAAATGACTGGAAACCTTACCGATTGTTTACAATCATGTAACTTTGTGCTTTTCGTACTTTAACTTGAAATGCCTCGTTGTAGGCCCAGGTCACACTAGAGGACAAAGTTGTTTATTTAGAATTAATTCTGTCAAAATCCTGTCAACACATCCCTTGCGTAGTGCGACCTAGTTTTTTCGTCCGCTCCATTTTTCGTCCGGCCGGACGAAACTTCAAAGACGCCGTCGTCCTGCTTCTGAGCTGGACAATTCTTGGACGAACGGAAGCTAAAGCAACTAACTTGTTTATTTAACTCACTCCGCTGTCATGAATCGCACATTATCAAAATCCATTTTAAAATTCAAAAGTAAACACACACAGCCGCCACACCCGAATATAACTTGTTACGGCTGTGTTTATTTGGTAGTTTCGTCTTTACAGTGCGTACTCCACCTGGACAAAAATAAGATAAAAATCTTTCGTTCTAGTTTTGTCAGGCCAAAAACTTTAGCCCAGTTTCGGCCAGACGATTAGGTTTTCGTCCGCTAATGCGTCCCGACTATTAGCAATTTAATGGCTACAGAGTTCCCAATTTTGAGTACCAGAAACTGATCCCAAGTGCCATAAACTGGATCAGCATAATTTGAAAACTACCCGTCAACTGATATTAATACTGTTAAAACAAATCCAGCAATGGCGAAATTTTTTTGTGTAAAGACACTGATTTAGGAAAAAAAAATTTCATGGCGGATTCAGGGTTTTTGAAAGAGGGTTGACTAACGTGACTATTGCTACATGTACATAACTATCAAATGGTGCTGCGCTCTCTATTGATTTATTTTTATTCTATTTTATTTATTGTTGGTCCAAAAAGAAGGTAACTGGTCACCTCATTTAGCAACTTGGGAAGCAATGCTTACTCACAACTACAGTGTCCCTGCTTCTGATTTGTATGAGATTCTCATGTGCTGTCATTTGAATAAACACTGAATCCCCTGTCCATTTTCCATCTGCTGAAGGTGTTTCTGCATGTTTTGAGATAACTATCCGTTAGCAAATCAGTGAAGTACTGTAAATGCAGTAAACATGTTGCTCGAACTGTTAATTTCCGACTTCTCTGAAAGTTTTTCTTTCTTTATTGATACTCTGAAAGCTCTCTACTTTTCACAAAGGTTGCGGTCAGCAGTCTGGCTGCTTGGTAAATGTTATTCTCTTTTGAGATATTTACTTGTTTGTTTATTTTTTTTCATTAAGGGTCTTGGCAAAACTCTTCAATGCATCACCCTGGTTTGGACTCTGTTGGTATGTACATGTACAGTGCATGTAGGTCGTGTTGGTTACACTTTATTATTGGTTGTCACAACGACACTGACTGGCCTCGAGCAACTCTAATTGGTAACTCGAACTGAACCGGAAATATAGTATTAGATGGCAAATGAGGTTAATGGATGGCAAGTGATGGTAATTGATTGCAATTGAGCCTTCGTCCGCTTGTTGTCCAGTTATTTATGGTAGAATTACTGCAGGAGATGCCAGCGGAGGAGGCTAGTAACTGACAAAGGTTACAGATGCTACTAATGGCAATCACCACAGCTTTCTTTTCTACACGACCCTTGAGATTCTTCGTCGTACTGAAATTTGTAAAACTACCTCTAAATAGAAAAAGTCTAAAATAAGAGTTTCATTATTCCGTATGTACAGATGTATATTATTGTCGACAAATTAAACTCATCAAATTTTTACAATTCATTTTGGGGACCAGTTATTATTTATGGATGGGGAGGGGGCCAAAGATAAATTGGTTAGGTACAGTGGCGAAATTTTTTGGCCAGTTTTACTTGTACATGTAGGTGTGGTTTCATACTGAGAAAAGCCCCAAAAGGTTGGGTCAAAGATTTTTGAAAAGAAATTTGTTTTCTCTGCAGCCCCAACCCCAGCCATAAAAAATGACGTGTCCCTTAGACGAATAATTGACAGTAGAGTTGACCATTTCAATTAAATTCGACTGAGTCAAGTGCAACAGGCCCACAAGCAGACTGTCTGTCCAAAGACAAATGAATGTAAGCAGTCATGATTCGCCCATCTGTCGATACTCTATCAACATTTTGTGGTTGAAGCAACGCCGCCCCAACCACTGGAAAGTGCGTCTCTGTTTGAAATTAGAATTGATTTGCGGCAGCCCATAACTTTGTTAACAATTGTATAAATAATTTCCTTACAGTACAGTAGCGTCTACCTTGCAATTTTTAAAACCATTTACGTATGTACTGATGTTTGCTAACTGATCGAGTGGTTGGAACACGGACTGTGTAATAATGAAGTGATAAGCCAAAGATTGAAATGTTCAATTTTTTGTCAGTATTAATGCTGCATAGCTCAAATTTATAAAATAGGTGTCCCCTAACCAAGCAGTGCAAGTAGTGTTCAGGAGTTTGTGTACAGAATTGATTCATAGCATGTTATTTGTTTTATCAATGAGATGAAAAGAGGTTCACACGACTGCAGCGATGTAATTCTTCATGGTCTGCTTACTCATTTTATGCTCATTTTAAACTGTAATTATTTCAATGACTTTCATTTTGTTTATGTATATACGAAGCTATCATGCACTGTATGCTGAATAACACGCAGTGTAATTGTTGATATAGCTTGTTACCTGTTCAGTAAAAGTTTATTGTGTGTTCTGTGCGTTCTGCGCGTGATTCGAAGCCTTTTGGAGCGAAAAACCGGCGAGGAGTTCCCCCAGCCTAGGAAGAAGAGAAGTACCTTCTTGGGAGATATCGTCGCCGGTTTATCGCTCCAAAAGGCTTCAAGTCGCGCACAGAACGCACGGTTAATTTGAGGGAGGCATACTTTATTTCGATTCAACTGGCAATAATGTGGAAATTTGGATAAACGATTAAATTTCCCAAACAAAGTTTTATAATTGGTGTCTAGCATACAGTAGTGATAAAAGGGAAGTCAAAATGTTTCAAAAACACGAATTTTAAGCTTGGGTTGCCTGTGCTTCGTACTGTGTTTCTTCTTTATACAACATTGCTTCTTATCTGTTTCTTCTGTTTTACTCTATGCAGAGGCAGGGACCAAATGGTAAGTTTCATTTCGTTCCGTTAACTAAGCGATACAGTTAATGTAAAAGACTATTAATACAATTGAGGCTAAGCAAAAACAATATCTGTGGTTCCCGTCTCTTTTTTTATAATTATGACCAATATCAACTACATTTGTGGTTTGTCGTTCAGAGCCTGAAGAACGAGCAGGCATGTGTAAATGATATTCCTTAGTAGATCTGCACGTACGTAGCAAATATCACAGATAACTGTTGAATCGGAATTGTTACAAAATGTAGAGCGGATTTAAGAACAAAAGATGAAATGTCACGCTGCTGTAATGAATACGAACCCCCTCCCTAGAAGACACCTACTTTCTAGTTACTGTGACTCTCGAGGCTTTTTTGACACTGTAGAGGCTTTCATAACGCTAACAGTTAGTTTAAGACATTCCGATCCGAAGTAACAGGGTTAATTCACGTTTAATTCTCGTATCAAAGTTTCGAACATTTTTATTGGTCCCAAACACTAACACATGTAGTTGTTAATTCTGCAGTTCAGCCAACAGTGAACAAAGTTGTCATAGTGTCGCCATCAAGTCTTGTAAAGGTATTGTTAGATCATAGCTAAGAAAAAAAACCTACTTTTTCAAATCCCAGATCTATCGAAATTTACACGAATGCCAACCCGAATTAAGTTCTGTGTGAACAATCGCTTTGCAAAAATAAAAAGTAATCGAGAAAGATAATCCGGAGGAATTCTACGGTTTACCAAAGAAATGTCACATTCATGGCATTCATGATCACGAGTCACACACAATTTTGTTCCAACCACGCGGTTGCACGGCTTTTATTTCCGTTATTTCACGAACATCGTGTCAACTTTTAGTCAAATCACGAATCACGATTAACCTTCCACCACAGTGTGTCAGCACTTTCTCAAAGTTCTATGCTTTTTCAGGGTTCTCCACTTCAATCCACTTTTGGCCAACGGAAATAAATGGTTGTGAAAAACCCTTTGTACTTCCAGAATTATTTTGATTGTTTTTCATGAAATATTTTCAATATGGTTTTGAGACATCTTCTGTAAGCTCCACATAATACAATATGACAACATTTTTATTATATTAAAATAAAATAATATTGATTCTAATGAATCTTTCATGTATGGTTTGCAAACCATTGAAAAGTTTCTATTTCAGCGAGTTTGAATCAACTTATTTTGCAGAACCTTTGAAGAGTTGACAACAAGACACGGCCAGTTCGAACGACATAACTCAACTCAGATAAATATTGTTTCTGAAGTTCTTAGTAATCATCAAAGTATAAGATCTGAATAGTAGCACTAAGTGCTTCAATCCTTTTACAGTAAACCATATCCGAGACTAAATGTTTAGGAGCCAAAAAGACTTGGAAACAACCCGTTTGAGGCAAACTCTATAAGACAAAGCAAAGACAAAGTTTTCACACTCCCTCACACTGACTGTAGTACTGCAAGTGGAGTTTGGGGGTTTTGAGTTGTTCTGCAGAGTTTGTTGGCGCGTTATTTGATTCATGTGGATCTTTAATGCTGTTATTATTCAAATCCAGAACTGGTGCAATGAAATTCACAAGTGGCTGGGAAGTAGAGTATCTGCGTTACCCATTGACACGGGGACAAAACAAGAAATTGATAAGAAACTTGGTAGGTTTACTGAATATCGATTTATAGTGACACGTATGAGTTGAGCTGTTTACCTCATGAGGTTGTGTTTACATGACACCGAACGAGTTTCATTTCAGTACAAATGATAGATTTATTGCAAGTACGATACGACAATTTAACCTTAGAGAATCGAAAGTCACTTATGACATGTATAAGTTAGATGATCAGGCCAACCAACCCACTTACCTAATCCCGTACTGGAATGAGCTCGTTCCTCCTTCACATGACACTTTTGCAGCTTGTGGTCAGATTTCTTTCCAGAATAAAAATTGGTCTACTTACAGCTAGTGTGGTGATCTCGTTCCAGAATGAAATGAAAACATCATACCGTTACGAGATTCGAATAGAGGCTCACAAATCTTTTTCCAGCGAAATCTCTGTTATATGTAGCCAACTTAACGCTTTTTATAAGAACATCAAAGGGGCAGTTTCACCGTTGTTTCATACAAAACTGCCGCTTTGCAAAACTATAGTTCCTTTCATTTTCATTCACAGTATATTGATCAAAGCTATTTAATTTGACAAAGAAACCCTCTAACGAATAGAATTGCCAAGGATCGAATTATTTTGGCGCTGTAGTATGTAAGTCAATAATTTATCCTACGGGCCAACACTAAATTCGCTCCAGCACTCATAACTGTAATCCGTTTCAATCGTCCACGAAATTAAGCCATCCACACCTCATTTGTAACGTTGAAGGTAGAATGGTGCTTGAACTATTCGTAGCATCCGTTATTTTTGTATTTATAAGGTTTTTTGCCGAGGGATGGAAAGATTGCGTAATCATACCGTGAAACATCCCCTTTAACCCTAGAAAGCATTGGGGGTCAAATTGCACCCACCCCCCCCTCGATTTTTTTAAAAAATTTTTTGTGGAGTTTTTGATATTATGCCAAACGCTTTGTAGTAGCTGTTGCTTGTTACTAAACGCGTTTTTTTAACGTTTATTTGAAGTTTCTACCCCCTACCCCCAGAAATTTATTTTCAAAGTTGATGCAAATTTCGATATTTTTTTCTAAAAAGAAGCATTTTTTTATTATTTTAAGGTTATATTCTAGCAATTCAGACTTTAAAATCAAATTTTTGTTGCTAATTTTGCATGTATTTTTCATTACCACAATTCATGGTAAACTTAATTGACTTGATATGAAGAAAAATGAAAAAAAGTGACGTCATTTATTTGGCTACGGTAACTATGGAAACTAATCAGAAACCACGTGACTACCCTTAATTGAAAGTACAAAGGCAACTGATTACACGTACCAAATTTCAAGTCAAACGGATGGAATGTATCGAGAGTAGGGGGGGATCCGATTGGGGGGGGGGGGGGGGGGGGGGGGGGGGGGGGGGGGGGGGGGGGGGGGGGGGGGGGGGGGGGGGGGGGGGGGG
>JANRMR010038001.1:0-14724 GCA_025434825.1 Bergia sp. 'catenularis' | reverse complement strand
TAAAAAACTTTGATTTGTCTTCAAGTGGATTTGGAATGAAAATATGCCTAGAAGGGATTGGTAATGTTTCTCTACTGTGTGTTGTTGGTATGAATACTAATTAACAGTATTAGGATGGGCCATGAAACCAAAATAAAATTTTTGGTGGGGCTACGAAACCATACTGCTTACTGTTGCAGGGTCATGAGATTTTTTTGGGAAATTTTCATGTTTCCTTCCGGCCCCTTCCTGGGTGGAATTTATGACAGCTCCCTTAATTTTTTTAAAAAAGCCTTAAATTTGCTCAGGAATCAGGCCAAAGCCACAGCATGTGAAGGAGACAATTCCCGATGACTTTGCAGAAGCGTTGTTAGCAGAAGATGTAACCTTTGGTCCATCCGTAGTTTCTCGTGATGAAACCCTCGGGGAGAATGTTGAAAAGCAACAGAGAGATGCTAAGAGTGAAGATTCTTTGATGTTGGACAAAGATGCTAGTAGACCGTCACTGCAGTCTGTCAGCACTGGAACTAAAGAAACGGAGAATTTATCTACAGGTAAGATATTGCTGAGGATGATTAAATCAAACAAACTATTGTTTCATATGGTACTATCATGGCTCAGCAAAATAATGGTGAGGTGAAAAAAATCGAAAGTTTAGTGGTACTCCTCAAACGCACAAAAATGTCCCCATGAATCCTTAATATGGCAAGATTCACTTTTTGGTGAAAGTAGTCTCAAATTTCCATTGGAATTGAAGATTGTACTGCGGCATTTTGTTATAACGCGGCATTTTATAATTGACGTATTTTTTAACAACGGTTACGGCATTTTGTAACAATGAAGTCTACGCAACTTGTAATAACATATTGACGCAAACTTTAAAAATGTTCTTCTTCTAATGATTCCGAGGTAGTTGAAGCTCGTTACTTGACTTAATTGTTTACCTTCAAGGAAAATCACGAATTCCTCACCAGGCCTCTTACTAATTTTCATCACCTTGGTCTTCTTGACGTTGATCTTCATCGCGTATTTCTCAGCGGCCTCCTGCATTTTATCCATCATGAACTGTAGTCCTTCAGCAGAGCTGACTAATGTTGCTTGATCATCTGCATATCGCACTGTCTCGATGAGCCGGCTTCCCACTCAAATACCTTCGTTCACATCACTTAAGGCTTCCCTTAGCATGGCTTCAGCGTAAATGTTGAAAAGTACGGGGGATAACGAGCAGCCTTGTCGTGTACCTCGGCCAATCACTGCTGGATCTGTTAAGCCATCTTTCATCCTTACTCTCGCCCTTTGCCCCATATATAGTCTCGCGATCAGCCGCCGATCACGCCAGTCAACGCCTATGCATTTCAAAACGTCCAGAAGTTTCACCCAATTTACCCTGTCGAAGGCCTTTTCGTAGTCCACAAAGCACACATACACATTCTGTTCGTGGTCTATGCACCTTTCACGGTGCAGTCTCATTACCGCGATAGCTTCTCTTGTGCCGATTCCTTTCCTGAACCCGAATTGGTCGTATAAGATACGTATTAGCCTTGGGCTCTATTCTGTTCGTCAACACGCGGAGAATAACTTTAGAGGCATACACTATAAGGCTTATAGTTCTATTTTCTTCACATCTCGTAGTTTGCGGTTTCTTCTCGATACGTATGAGAGCCGACTCCAACCAGTCCTCTGGCCATACTCCAGTCGTGTATACAGTACTGCAAAGCTCTACAAATGTATCGAATCCAGCTGTACCGATTGCTTTCCACATTTCAGCTGGAATTCCATCTACTCCTTCCGATTTCCCACCTGCTAGCTAATGTATGGCCTTGCTAATTTCCTCCCTCAGGACCGGGGGTCCTAAGTTATCTACATCGACTTCTTCCTTCGTCTGTAACGGGATATTGTCAGGTTTCTTCTCCTTGGCGTATAACTCTTCTATATACTCTTCCATCTGCCCTTGACATCAGCTGGATCTGTCAGCAGGGTTCCGTCCTTACTGAGCACGTTTTCTTGTTTCTTGCTCCCTCGCTTCCCCTGGCGCAGCTTTTTTATCTTAGCATACAATAGATCCAGTTCTTCTAGTTCACTACACTGACTCTCCCACCACTCAACGTGCGCTCTATCGGTTTCTCTGCGAAGTTCGTTGTTTAGCTTTCTATACATCGCTCTACCGTGTTCCGTATTCACGTTGATCGAGACTAATCAAGTTTGACAAAGCTGATAAGCTATATAAGAATATTTACAAGTATTCAATTGTAATAATCTACTGGCAAATTTATATTCTAACCTTGTTTCCAGCTGATAACTGATTTGTCCTTTCAGTCAATCTTGTGCATCCTGCTCATTTAGTCTCAAGTTATTTTTTGTCCTTTCATTCCAATTACCTGTATAAGTCCTCCTTGGGACTTACGTTTAAGCAACCCCATCAACCGAAAAGAGTCAAACACAAATTGTGAATACGACGAAACAAAACAAAATAAAACAGCCATTCCACTCGAACTGAACCGGCAACAAACATTGTGATGTGTACACGACGTGTGACACTAAAAAGCGCGGGAATTTTCGCGCGCTTTTTGAGGTTCACAAGCCAACAAGAATAAGTATGTCAAAGTCGTTCTGCCGTACAAAAAAGACAAAGGAACCATATAATAAATATCTCATTAACCTCGTTGCTCGGTCCGTACCGTAAGTTACGGACCTCGTTTAGTTTCCTCATAGCCTTCGCGCTTGGGCCATAAGAATGGAAAAAAACTCGGGTCCGTAACTTATGGTACGGACCTCGCACTCGGTTAATAAGAAGTATTTACAAAATGCTGCATCTGTTATTATCACTGTCCAGTGAATAGCAACTTTAATGGCAGGATAGGCTTATCCGATGGATAAATTTATCCAGTCTTTGAATAACCGGGCACGGTTTTCCGCAAGGGAAACAATGGAAAAAGCAAATAGCTTATCGTACGCTCTGCGTGCCAATGTTATCTAAAGTTAGTGAAATGACAAATTGCCTCACTGAACATACATTCTTACTTGTGTTACAGTAGGAATTTTTGCCATTTCTTTACTGAAAACTACAGCTGTGGACAGAAACAAGTATCTTACATTTTTTCAGTTTTTGTCTTATAAATTCTTTTTCAAAAAGCCTTAAATGTGTTCATCTGAAAGCTGCAGGTATCAGGCCAGAGCCACAGCATGTAAAGGAGACAATTCCCGATGACCTTGCAGAAGCGTCGTTAGCAGAAGATGTAACCTTTGGTCCACCCGTAGTTTCTCGTGATGAAACCCTCAGGGAGAATGTTGAAAAGCAACAGAGAGATGCTAAGAGTGAAGATTCTTTGATGTTGGACAAAGATGCTAGTAGACCGTCACTGCAGTCTGTCAGCACTGAAACTCAAGAAATGGAGAATTTATCTACAGGTAAGATATTGCTGAGGATGATTAAATCAAATAAACTATTGTTTCATATGGTACTATCATGGCTCACTAAAATAATGGTCACGTGAAGAAAATGGAAAGTTCAGTGGTATTCTTCAAACGCACAAAAATGTCCCCACGAATCTTTAAGAGTCTGTTTCGGTTTATGCATTCTTAAGGGCTTAAAAAGGTCTTAATATGGCAAGATTAATTTTTTTGGTCAACAAAGTCTCAAATTTCCACTCGAATTGAAGATACATGTTTGTTTTATCGAATAACTCTACTTGAAAAAACTTTCATTAGCAGCTGCAAGCTTGCTGTCTTTCAGTTTGATTTCATTTCATCTAGAGTTAAAGAAAAGACAAATTGCCCCGCTTGATATATGTATTTGTGCTACAGCATGAATTTTTTCTACTTTTGTTTTATTGAAAACTTCAGTTTTGATCTTAAAATTTCTTAGAAAGGATTTAAATTTGTTCATTTGAAAGCTACAAGAACCGTGAGAAAGCCACAACATGTGAAGAAGACAATTCCCGAGGATGGTCAGAATGTCGTGACGTTAAAAATGAGAAACGTTCCAGCACGAGATTTAAACGCAACGAAAGCCAACACAGAGAGATCTGAACCGCAGGTAAAGTGTTGTACATGATATAACATATAAAAACATGGGTTACACGGATGTACCGTGGGAAATTTTGACCACTTACATGTACATTTAAATATAGATATATATTTTTATTGATTGCTGTAGACTTATCAAATCAAACTGATAGCACCTCTGTTAAACCTACCTGTTTAAACGTATCAAACATGTTGCGTCCTACAATTTTGGATGATGTTTGATCAACATGTTTGATCCGTTTTAACTGGCCTTTAAGTTCAGACAAGTACCAAATTGGAAGTTCAACTAATTTTGAATGACACTGTGTTTTTGTCGTCCGAAATCCTTGTTTGGCCAAGATATATTTTGGTAAAGTTTACACGTATTGACTATCTAGCCACAAATACAGGAAACAAGCGAAATGGATCATCTATTTCAAACTCTGGTTGTTTCTTTTTGAACACAAATCTTTTCAACACTCTTTTGCTGTCAACTAATGACGTGAATTTGAATCCATGACCAAAACCGTAGCAGTATGGAGTATGTAAATCCACCATTAAAAAAATCAACGACATAATTGCTGCTCGGGTTGTATGTATAGTTTTCATCGTAATCGTGCATCAATGGCAAGAGCTGATCTAAATCAACTGGCTTGCAGTTAAACTAGATTTGAATGGTTCTGCATGAAATGTCTGCTGACTCCTCTGAGGTATTTGTATTTTCAAGATAACGGCTCAATATACTCTTGAAATCAAGATCCTTCAAATAATGAATTTGAATTTCCCGCCACACCCGATGCAAATGGTTCAGTAATGGTTCATTTGAATATTTAAAGTTTGCTAAAGAATATCGAAGAGCTCTGTCAATTTGTTTATAGGAACAAACCAGACCCGGCTGGACTTGCCGATTTTAAATGAATAATTTGCACGGAACATTTTCACGTGGACGCTTTGATCGAGATAGAAATGTGGGTTAAACTGCAGTTTATTTATTCGTAATGACCTGAAATTGGTTATGTGCAACTTGAAACTCCCTCGATCCCGGCCTCTTCTGATCGGTAGTTTTCTCTCGTCCGTCGGATAACTACGAACTGAATTCTACTCGTCATTTTCGAGCTACCTTGAACTTTTGAACTTTGATAATCAGATTTTTTTTCAGGACAACTCAATTGTGATGCCAAATCACCATGGGAAAGAACTTTTTTAAGTTAATGACATTGAACGTACTCAAATGATTGCTGAACAATTACTTTAAAGAGGGTTGCAAGTCTAGTTTAACTAAGTAATAACAGTCTTGAACGAATGTGAACAAATAAAGAGCAACGGTTACGCTTTTTACAGTGGTAACCAATCAGTCTGAAGAGTTTTATGGCCAGTACATTTCTACAAACGAACAATAAATTATCAGGAGAAAACTAAAACGAACACGCGCGAAAACCCGCCAGTTGGTCTGTTGACGAAAATGATCATAGATTTATATGTCCTAGACATAGTACAAATAAGTTTGGTGCGAATCTACGGGCAGGAATTTACTAGGGATTAGTTTTTTGTCTCGCAAATTCGGAAAACACGCCCACATTTTGCGTGTTTGCTAGCGGTCGGGTTGAGCCCTGTGCCTTTTACAAAATTGCCCGACCCCGCCCACAGTCTCAGTTGCCTTGTCAGAAACGGGCTTATTTCAGGGTTTCGCACAACTTTTTCTTTTAAAAATCTTGTTGTCCCTGCCTATGCACGAACAATAGACCTTTAGGGCCAATCAGTTCAAAAGACGTCATATTTTGTTGCAACAACTGTTTTAAACAGCAGCGAGGCTGATAAAACTATCCTCAAGTAGCTGAGCTGTAAACACAATCGTATCTTACTTGTGTCACTATTTTACCATTTAGCTTATTGTTTGGAAACTTAACTCAAGAACTAGCCACTTCTCCACCTCGGACCAAGATGCTGGAATAAGATGCTTTCTGCTTGCTTTTTTCGCTGATCTTAAATCTTTTGTTTATTGCTAAAAAGCCATGCGGTGTCACTGAAAGTAATTTTTTATTTTGTTGACTATCAGACTTAATTTAGGTGTTATTTAATTTCACTGTTTTTCTTTTTTTCCTTTCAATAAAACGTAACGATGACAGCATTCAGCACCAGCACCACAAAAACTTACTGTTAGTGAACAACTTCTTCAACCACCAAATAGTGGTTATTGTCTTGTTATGGCTGTTGTTATTGCTGTTGTGTTGATGTTTTTAGTTTTTTTATTTGTAGGAGATGCAGCCAGGTATAGCAGCAGCTGAAGCACAATTACTCAACCTCGAAGTTGGTGGTAAGAGTTTGTTTTCTTTACCCTCGGCATCTGCAAATTCTGCATTTCTATTTAATATAACAAGAAGGTGGGTTTTATTTTAACCAAGAGGGCTAGGTAATTTATGATGGATGCCAAATGGATTTATAGCAGTTGCTTTCTTAATGTCTATACACAGGCACACTTCAACCTCGTCGTATCTTGCTTATCTGTGAGAAGTGGACGGACTGGAAAGATAGTATTGCAAGGGTAAACAAAGAGATGGGACAAGCATTAGCAAGAGCGGGTAATCATATCGCTTGCCTTGCGCTTGATCCCTCTCCGCTTGACGTTCAAGAAGCAAAGACGGGTGGAATCATACTTATAGCAGCAACTCCACGTACAGGAATCCAATATGAAGATCATCAACTACTCTTATTGCATGACAGTTTTCCTTTTATACCCGATCTTGTTGTTGGCCATGGTCTTGCTACTGGTGTAGCTGCTGCAAACAAGGCGGAGAAGTTTGGATGTCCAGTGTTGCTTATTCTGCACGAGCTTCCAAAACAGAGCCAGCACTTTTTAACAGATGCAAGAGATAGTGAGGTTGCTAAAGAAACAGAATTAGCATTATCTGTTGACTTTGTGGCAGCCGTTGGACCGTTAGTGAAAGACGAGTGGATGACTCTATTGAATCGAGAAGTGATAGAAATGATTCCTGGTTTGCCTGAAGTAACAGAGCGAAACTCGATCATATCACCACAATACCGCTGTTTAATGTTTGCAGATTTCAAGACAGCTTTGTCTAAAGGCCTTGATGTTGCAGCTTCTGCGATCAACCTAATTGAGAGGAAACGAAGTGGTGTAATGTTTGTGGTACGCAACTCAAGTCCTTATGAAGAAGACGATCTTAAAAATTTTGTCAAAGATCGTTGTTCAACGAAAAGATTGAAGGTTATGGTGAATCCCTATACGGACAGCAGAGAATTGAGAATCATTGATATTCGAGGTGGATCTGTTATCTTGATGCCATCAAGAGAGGAAGCATTTGGCTTTGCTGCCCTAGATGCCATTGCTGTTGGTGTTCCTGTAATCACGACTTCGTGCAGTGGAATTGCAAGAGTTATTGAGCGTTTTCATGATAAATTTCAAGATTGTGTTTTAGACATCGGCGACCCTTCATCTCTTCATGTTGATTCAGTTGAATGGGCGGATGCCATTGAACGTTTGATGTTTGATCCACAAAGTGCATTTCAAAAGGCAGGAGAGCTTAGAAATGTCTGGCACCAGACCTTCACATGGGATATGTTTGTTGACAAACTCATGAAACACATTAACGCTTCAGATCAACTAAAAGGTTCAAGTTGTGCTCAGTTGCCACCAGTCTCTCCCCACAGCCCAGTGCCTGAGCAAACTAGTAAGTTAATTGAATCGTTGGACTTGTTCAACAGGCGGCTGGACTTTGTATTGTTTGTATCGCCAGAAGAATGTGTAAACCAGTCCTACCTGGCTAACATTGGTCTAGTGCCATGGGTTGCTGTGTTTGATTTTGATTCCCAAAGCCGTGAACGTGGTTATTTACACAGCTGTGAAGGTCTGATGCAGAAGATAGGAAGACCTGTGTGCACTATGCTGCCGACACCACTTAGCGAAGGAGAACATCACAAGAAAAGTGGTGTGACATTGACCAATTCAATTCCATGGGTGATGGTTGAAGGAATAGCTGATCTGCCAGGGCGGATGAAAGGTAATTGGGACTGGTACATGGAACTGTTTCACAATCTAAGAAGACGACACCAGCTACCTATGACCATTGTTGTTATCTGGAAATGTTGTGATATGCACCAGAAACACTGCAAAAAGCTGGAACGTATTCTTACTGTGATACAAGCTGAACTCAAAGATCAAGTAGAACTTGTTCTTCTTTCCACTGGGAAAAGCGTTGATGATCGCTTTGAAGATATAGCTGATGAATGGGAGGCTGAGATTCATACAGTTTCTCTGAAAGAATTCTGTCATGCTGTGTACTTTGCAGCAGCATCAAATCCTAAGCAATGCACTCCAGATTTTGCGGTACCTGTAGCTGACTCCGATCCTAAAGTCCTACCTCCATCAATGCGGTGGATCAATTCAGAGCTGACAGTCCTGTACCTATCCATCGGCAGTACTCCAGAGCATGGAAACGAAGATGCATACCACTTCTACCGTGGTGGCACAATTTCGTGGTATGCAATTGAGATGGGATATGCAATTGAAAGACAATCATGGCACAAGATTGAAAGCAAAATAGAAGAGCTACTGAAGCATCGTGGAACGATTAGACTCAGCCTGAGACACCAACGTGGAACTGGAGGAACAACTTCAGCCAGGAGAGTTCTGTATGGATTTCATGACAAATATCCATGTGTGTGCCTCGCATCAATTACGCAAGACGTTCCAGCTGCTATTAAACTGCTGTGGGAATTCAGCAACTTGCCAGTGATTATACTTGCTGACATCAAACAGAGTCCGGCTGAAGAGATGGACATAGAGATGTTATACAACTGCTTGTCAAATGACAGAGTGCCATGTTTGCTTCTGAATGTCTGTCATCAACAAACCAAAATGCCAGAGAAAAGTAAGAAGGGCCAACAGTCGCCTGTACAGTTACGAGAGGTTCCACTTGTTTTAGCCGAAACTTTGGATCAGAAAGAAGTGGATGAATTCATTGATGTTTACAGCTCACAAACAAGAAACAGAAAAAGTGCCCTATGTCAGCATCGTAATGAACCGAAGGAAACGCAGATACCTTTCTATTATGCCCTCGTAGCCTTTCAAGACACATTCACTGGTCTGGAGCCATTTGTCAATGATTGTCTGGAGGGTTTGGATGCCCTTCAGCAGAAAGTGATGGTTTTCCTCGCTATGGCTCATCATTATGGCCAACGTGCACTCCCTGCCAATGCATTTGTGAGAATCCTACATATGTCGCACCGCAACATGTTGACCTTGGAGTGTGTTCTGCCTGATACGTCTCTTCAGCTTCTTCTTGAAGAAGATGGGTTTTGGAGACCTCGCCATGATACCATAAGCCACGAAATACTCCGCAACCTGCTCACAAAGCCTCTTGGAATCCACCCAGACAACTGGTACCAGCATCTTGCCCCAACAGCCATTGATTTCATCAAGTACATGGAAGAAGAAGTGGTGAGCGGCGTTCTTCTAACGAGAATTGAAGAAGAATATGCCCCTGGGCTCAGATCGTTTTCGTCGCTCGTGAATGCGATACCATCTGAAGAAGAAGCTATTCTTGTATTTGAGAGAGCAATTGCGCAGTTTCCACAGAATCCATTCTTTCAGGTTCACCTTGGCCGATATTACAGCATACGAAAGCGAGTTGCTGGCTTTGAAGCTGCGATCCGTTATACAGACGAAGGGATAAAGCTTGGAAGCTGCATGTCGTCCCGTATGGTACGTGGACAGTTTGCTCAGATGAAGGGGATGGTGTACAGTCGACATGTACGATATCTCACAGAGAATGGTGCAAGATTTGAAGATATCATTCCTGTAGCTCAGGACGGTGTTAAGTCTTTTCGTCGGGCAACCAGTCTCTGCCCTGACTTAGTGGATGGTTACATCCCTGAAGTAAAGATGATGTGTGAAGTATACAGGTACGTTGACAAACGCTGGAATGGAGGATTGCACAAGTACCTTAATTCTGGAGAAGCTGACGGGTTCCTTGTAGATGGAATTACAGAAACATCCGATGTCCTGGAAGCTGTTCCAGACAGTGAGAATTATGCCTACTGGAGGCAACAGCTCTTTTTCCTTGGCAGTCGTGACAGAGAGCAGCCGTACACTCAAGAACAACTAAATTTCTTCAAGCAACTTAAGTCTTCTGGCAAGGGAAGCATTGCCTCAATCAATCGCCAGATGGTAGTTATCAGCCTTGAAATATGTAAACAAGAGAAGAAGTCGCTGTCTAACATTGCAGTGAAACTGAAAGATCTCTTAGATGAAGCTCTCAAATATGACAAGCACATTGAACTAACAATGCGGCTGTGGGTTACAGTGGCACCTCATGTACCAGTTGACCTGTCGGAAGCAGAGAACAAGGTAACTATGTGGTGTAGCAAGGAGAAGTCTGTCAGGTCACTGCTCTACAAATATATCCTGGCTTGTATCCACATTCTTGAAGGTGGTGGAGATCGCTACAAAGAAGCACGTGTAAATGCCAAGGACGATCTTTATGCAGCTGTGAGGTCTATCAACCGAGGAGACATCGGAAGATGTCGACATCCTGACCGTCCTGTGGTCTGGCTAGGAACTGGAAAGGGAATGAGCCAGCTGGTACACCTAGAAGACTCTGTAACAAATCCTGTTCGAACAGAGTCTGTCCGCACTGGTAGGTTTGTAGCTGCGAAGTACTGGATGTCCCTTCGCCGACTTACTGGTGTTATTACAACCACTGGAAGAGTAGGAAAGATCCTGGTTAATCAAGGCCTTGAGGTGTCATTCAGAGCTGATCTATGTGACCCACCACTTGATAGTTCATCGTTTGTACACAAGAAAGTAAGATTCTTTCTCGCTTTCACATTCTTTGGAGCCGATGCTTACAATGTCAAACCCTGTTAACAACTGATGCCAACTACCTGTTGCTGGGAGATTATTCAACAAACCATTGACGATGAAATGTTGAACTCCAATAGGACATGCAAGTGAAAAACTATATTAATTTTATGAGAGTTACCAGGTACAAAAATCTGCTTTCAGATCCTCGTTATTTTGAAACCCCAGTAGATGCATACAGTGTCGAACCCTTGGCAATTCACAACTGATAACAAACTACCTTCTGCTATAAATGAGATTATTCTACAAACCGGTGAATTCGAAATGTTGTATTGCAATAGAACATCAGAAACATGAAACGAAAAACTGTTAGTTTGTTGATGTTGTGAGATTTACGATGTAGCGAAAACAGTTTTTTTTCAGAATTTTGAAATTGCAAAACCGGATGGGCAGAATTGGAGTTTATGTTTTAACTTTAATAGCGAGAACAATTTAACAGAACAAACGAAAGAACCGAGTACTGAATGATAAACCTGAATTGCTGTTCGTCACCCAGTGATCACCAGAAGACCCCGTTGTTAATTGACAGCCTTCCACGTTTCTAGAGTTCATGACTACGATGCAGAGTGAAATAGGTAGGCTATAATGACAAGGTGAAGAACTAAAGCAGTTAGTGGCGGAGGAAATGTACTATATGCTTTATCAACGTCTTGGCAGTGCATGTACATCTCTTGACACTCCTTACATTGTATGTTAACCAACAGAAGAAAGGTAGTTAGTTGGTTAAGTGGACTGTAAATACAGCTTTTTTGAATGTTTGAAATTGCAGAATCTATATTTTTTTTGAGGGAACAGGTGATTGACCCACTGCTAATCCCTCAACCCAGAATTGATGGACTGAACCGTTGTGTCCGACAGGTCTCCTTTCTCTCAGTTTATTGGGGTTAGTTATGCTTCTTGCGGGGGCTGATCAAGCCTACTCGCGATCACTTCACACCACTTCCATTTTCTTAAAACTGATAGTGAGACCGTAACGAATGGCTGCTCTGGAAAAGTTGTTTATAACACACTGCAGTTCGTCCTCAGCGTGTGCCATTAGCGCACAGTCATCCGCATAGAGAAGTTCCCACAAAAGAAGCAACGAGACCAAGTGCCTGAGAGCACGATCAAGGAGGGTAGAGATGCCGTTGTCTTTTCTGAATCTGATCACGACACCTTTATTGCGGTCCTTGAAAGCGCCTTGGAGCATTACAGAGAAAACAATTCCAAACATGAGTGGAGGCGTGTCAGATCCATGCTCACTTGCAGTGGTCACTGGGAATGCATCTGGCGTGTTCTCCAGGTCTTCCGGAACTTCTTCCTCTGTCCATATCTGTTCAGTTTTGTTACCAGTACGCCTCCTCCATGTTTGTAATTTTCTGGTGGGATACCGTCTTCACCAGGTGCTTTGCCACTGGAGAGTTGTTTTATTGCCTTGGCTGTTTCAGTGACTGTTAGAATGTTGTCGAGTTCCTCAAGTATCAGGCTTTGGGTTATTTCAGTGATGGCGTCATCAAAGATTATCGATTGGCGGTTGATTAGATGGCTTAAATGCTGCCCCCTTAGCTCGGGGATCAGTGCGGGTTATTTAATCGAGGTCTGACCATCAAGGTCAAATAGAGGGCTAGGCCCTCTAGATGATGGTCGACACACAGTCTTGACTTCACTAAAGAACTTTTTTTGCATCTTTTGCGTCAGCAGCTTCCTGTAGTACCTCCATCTTCTCAGTCCACCAATTGTTTTTCATCTTGTGGAGCTTAGTTTGTGCCATTTGCTTTGTTTTTTTGTATTGGTCTTTTTTTTTCTGTGAGTACTTATCATTTACATACTTTATGTGGAGTGAGTGAAGTTCAGCAAGCAGAGAGTCCACCGATGCAGCGTTCTCGTCAAACCAGTCCTTATTTTTTTCTGGACAATTCCAATTGAGTCTGCTGAAGCATGAAATGTTTCCGTGCGGAGATCATTCCAGTGGTTAGAGGCTGAGTCATAGTTGGTGTTCTCGATGTCCTTTAGGGCAGCTGTGATATTATCACTGAGGGTATCTCGTGTCTCGGTAGTTCCAAGTTGGCGACGTCTAGCCTTTCTGTCCGCTGGGAACGTCGGTGCTTGTGCTTCTGTTTGAACGAAATGGAAATAGTTATTGCTCTAGCGGCACGTGTAAGTTTGACGTTATGCCCGTTGCGTTGCCTAATAATGATGAAGTCATTCTTGTGCCAATGTCCAGAGCGCGGGTGTCTCCATGTCTTTTTTCTTTCCCCATACCATGGTGACCGATGACTGTGTTCCGCGCTGTATGGTCTGTCCCCACGCGAGCATTAAAATCGCCGAGAAAGAAGAGTTCGTAAATCTCTTCTTTGTTCTCATCTGGGTATTTGATTGTCAGACTGTGTGTGCTGATCATGGTGACGTATCTCTCACGCACTTTCAATCGCATGGTTATGAGTCTGTCGTTGACTTCTTGGGAGAGCTTGTCTTGGGGCTTCAGGTGTTGATTGCAGATTGCAAAGCTGACTCCTGATTGTTTGGGTTCACTCGCTGGACAGCCGCTCCAAAACTAAATACACCCAGACGCCTGTTCTTCAAGCCGGAAGGAGTCTGGTAGGCATGTTTTGCAGAGTGCTGCTATGTCGATATTGTATCGGTTACGTTCTTTGGACACTATGGCTGCGCGTCGTTCTAGGTTGTTCGGGTTATCCTGGAGGATTCGGAAGTTCCATGCTGCAATGTTGACGACTTTCTTGCTTGGATGTGTTTTCGAATACTAATATTTGTACTTGGTTGACCACAGGAATGAATAATCAGCTCGTCGTGGTTAGCGAGCAGATGTAAGTGGAACGATCTTTGTTCAGGAATCCTTTTCTCTTCCCCTCCCCTTCAGGGAAAGTAGTGCTATCCCAGTTGGCTGTTTCTATTGCTCGAGCAGGATACGAGTTGGAGTCGTCATTCCAATTTGGTTACAAGACAACCATCACATCCGAGCCGTCTACATGGAGATTTGTGGCTAGAGGCTCCCAGTATCCTCCACCTGTCCCCGTCGTCATTTTTCCTTCACAATAGGACTTTCACAGTGATTGAGGGGTAACGGGGTTGTGCGAGCCCGACGCACTTCTCTCCTCTCATGAACATCGATTACTACAGGTAAGTTAACGCAAAGTGCAGAGGATGGACAGGGGCGCAGCAACTGGCAGGGTTCCTCAGTCGTCGACAGCTGGTTGCAGCAGTTGTCGCATTTTATCCGCCTTCGCCCATCTGGGCTCCACCGTTGACCGCTTGGCACCAGATAGGCGTAACATGCCTTTGTCACCAACCATCGTCCATCAGCTGAGATCAGGTACCAGGTGTTACCTGCCACTGTGCCCGAGAGGCTGCTTGGAGGTACAAGCGCAAGTTGAATTCATGAATTAATACTGATCCTAACCCTTACCCCAACCCTATCGTAAACCTTAAATAGTACGAAAACAAAAGTTTGGAAGGATATTGAACTCGGGACCACTTGCATCCCAGCCCTGTGCTCTACCTCTGAGCCAACAACTCGTATCAATTGTTTTTTTAGATATTATTACGGTATAAAAATAGCAAGCTCTAATTTTCGAAATGACATTATCTTTAGGTGTCGGTTGTCGTACAGCAACCTTGTTGACCTTGGTTGTTTAGATTTAAATATAGCATAAAAACTGAATTTGAAAAACACTTGAAACATGTGCTAGTTAATTCACAAGAGAAAGCTATTTCAGCCCGTTCTCGTGAAAAATTTAGTTTTAGACTAATTTCTATAAGAGCCTTTTAGTTCTATGATAGAAAATATAGTAAATAGTTCGAGAAGAGAGACTCAACACAACTTAGATACTTATGAGTAGCAGTCGCAGTTTTTGATAAACAAT
>JANRMR010037890.1:3911-14727 GCA_025434825.1 Bergia sp. 'catenularis' | reverse complement strand
TACTACTACTACTACTATTACTACTACTACTATTACTACTACTACTACTATTACTACTACTACTATTACTACTACTATTACTACTACTACTACTACTACTACTATTACTGTTACTACCACCACCACTATTATTATTATTATCATTAATTTAAAAATAATAATAATAATAGTAATAACTACTGATACTACAATTTCTATCCTCAGTGTGTTGGAGATTATTATACAGAATGGTAGTGGTATAAATCTGTCGATATTTCGAAGCATCAGACTGTTACGAATTTTCAAGCTTGTGCGGCCTGTGAGATACCAACTAGTGGTGATGCTTCGTACGATGACCAGTGTCATCACATTCTTCGCTCTTCTCTTCCTCTTCATGTTCGCCTTCGCTATACTCGGCATGAACCTGTTTGGAGGCAAGTTTCGCTTTCCAAATGAAGAAGGGTGCATGGTCACGGCCAGAAGCAATTTCGACAATTTTCTTTGGGCCATGATCACGGTTTTTCAGGTAACTACTTTTCATAGCTTTTGAAGTTTTCATGGTCATCTTTGGTTGGAATAGATCAAACCAGGAAAGACTTAAAAAAGTCGATCCAAATTTTATTCTAATTTGATCATAAGGCCTACTCTGGAACCTAAAGTCGTTGTAACTTAAGGCGACTTAAGGCGACTTTGGGTCCCAAAGTATAGGCCTATCATTTTCATCCTTGCGAGTGACGGAACGATCCTTCAATGAATTTTTAGGCCCGAGAAGCTTAAATGAGCATCAAAGGTGTCACTCGGACTGTAATTAATTTTGCGTAAGCATAGTTACGTGAACAATTAAAATCGTTATTCCTGTAAGCCAGTTTTTCTAGTTATTTTTAAAATTATTTTTTATCCGTATTGATCTATTTATTCTCGTTGCTAACATTATTTGTAGGCCCAGGCCCACGACCGTTAAGATTGGCCGCGCCACTGCCTGCAATACGCCTTTTAACTAGAGCAAATTTGTGCTCGTGCCAGGTCAATTAATTAATAGAGATTAATTTAGGTTTTAGTTGAATTAAAGGGACAAAATGTGACCAAGTTGCATCATTTCGCCCTTGAGACCTGAAACGAGCACAAGGTTTACGACAATAAAATGACGTATTGCTGTTTAATATAACATGAACTTTCCTACTCAGTTGAAGTAATCCCAAAATACAGACTGAGAAAATCCCTGACTTGATGCACGTTAAGGAACCTGGGGCACTGATTTGTACGGAAATCTTGGAAACAAATATGTATTTCCCAAAGATATTCTTTATAGGACTAAAGAATCGTTTTTCCATAATTTAACCATCCATTTACTTATTCCTTGCTGTTACATAGCATTATCCGTCCTTCTTTTCATCACCGTAGTACTTCTAACAAGCTTTCTTTAGATGTAATACATTCGCCACAACATGTGCAATACCGGAGACTCTTATTAGATAACTCAAAAGTAACTGGTGTGTGACAGAACACTCGTCCCAATTGCAACCTAACCCTACATATTAGGAAAAGGTAAGATAATCTGAAACTGGAAACTATGGAAAATAGGAGAGTATGAACATAAAACTATAATCACTGACAAATAAACAACTATCAATGGACGCAAAATTTCTACTTGAATCTATAAATATCCTCAGATCCAAGCCTGAAGGGCATTTGTCGAGTAGACATGGCATTTAAATTAATTTACTGTTCTGTATTTATGTTTGAATTCCAAAATCACCAGTGCTTGGAGTTGACAATGATATCTTGAAGACGTCGAAACGTCGTTCTTTTATATTTTTATCGCTAATATTTCTTTTGAACTGCTTATCGAAATCTTCAGTTATTGACATATATTGCTGTATAATTCTTGTCTTATGCTGCTTCATAGATCCTGACACAGGAAAACTGGAACTTAATGATGTACAATGGCATGCGGTCGGTAGGGATGTGGTCAGCAACATATTTCATCGCGCTAATGACGATTGGCTACTATGTTCTGTTTAATCTCCTAGTGGCCATCTTGGTGGAAGGGTTTACCGGCTCGGAGGTAGGTATATTGAAACAACCACACCTTTTGTAAGCCATGTTAGGTTAGAATTAAGGATGTTTTCTCTTTCTGCGCTCTGAGTTTCAATATGACGTTGCTGTTTGTGTTTTGCCTTACTGACATAATATATAACATAAATCTAACTTTAAAATTCCTGTTGCACAAACTACCACTAAAGACAGTAAAGGATGACCCTTACACTAGTTCATATTCGATATCATAAATGGACTAAATTAATTGATAAAAATACTAAATGTAAAATTTATAAAAACAAACTTGCAAATGAAAGTTGGACAATGGGACAAAAATGGTATTCAAATCATGATAAAATGTTATCGAGTTTAATTCTAACATGGAACAGAAGCAGAGATCGGGTTCGTTTTTTTGACATGAGACAGGGAAAGTTTTCATAAGAGAAGCAGTTATTGGCAGTAGGGAGTCTAAATTTAGGGAGATAGAGATTATTTGCAGAAGCCCTTCGTGTGAGGATATTTTGTGAGTTTTGGACTTTAGAGAATTTGGAGCATCAACAAGACGGAGGCTTGACTGTTGAAACATTTGAACACATAAACAGTTCTAAATTACGTAACGTGATCATCAAAAGGAAGGTTAGAATCTATTTTTCACTTCTTCACGTTCCTCAAAAGTCGGGTTTGTATGATCCGATTTTCTAGACATTTCCAATATCATTTTGTTTCCAAAGACTATTAACCCCCCCTCCTCCCCCACCCTCCCCTCCTCCCATAAAATATCTATAGTGGTGCATATCTCAGCTTTGGTGTTTGCCGTTACAGTCACATAGAGGCCTCAGAGAAGAAAAACCAAAAATATCAGAAAAGTCAAACGAAAGAATGAGGGGAAACATTAACCATGCGGTCTGTGATTGCCACTTAACTCACTTATCTGTAAGTGATTCTATTGAGAAAGACAGCAACAGACCGTGTCCCGTAACTGACCAATCCACGGAATACTGCGTCCGCGGAGTTAGAAATTCTCTTGGTAGTACATTTAAGATGAAAAATATTTACAACCCCATGTACAATCAAGGAAGAAACAGCAAGTCTTTAGAAAAAGTGGGTCCTAGGTTCTCCATTGAAACTGCTGACTGTCCTCTAACTATGCCTGAACTGAAAAGGATGAGACAGACCAATTCGTCCATTGTACGTAGGACAAGGAAGAGAAGCAAAGATGCTTCATTTAGGAATTTAGACTGTCGATTCTCACCACTGAATGAAGAACAAGAAACAACTTTGACAAGGTCTATGACTGTGCCAGACTACAAAAGTCTTGAGCTGAAAACAAAACATAACCCAGCGTATGTACCCGATGACGAAGATATTACCATAACAACAGCAGTACGATCAAACGACGATCGTAATCTTAAATTGGAGAAAAATCTAAGTACGTTTGAACAGAGCTGCCTGCCTCATGAAAGAACGATGTTGAGCTATGGTCGAACGGATTCTTGCAGCAGAGTTTTGCACGGAGAACAATTTTTGAGTTGCAAGAGCCTCTTGTCTGAACAACAGCGAGGAAACGAAGAAATGGCAAAAGGAATAAACCCGGATCAGCCTGTTTACGAGGAACACTCCATCACAAATCAGCGATCCTACATTCAGGGCCTTCAAAAATCTTCAAGAACCCACCGGGTATGTGTTAGTGTTTTTCTGCTGCAATTCACTTGAAATTTATTGCACATAACTTAACAGTAAATAAAACAAGAAAAATTAAGATGAGGAAAGGATGAGAAAGGTAAGGAAAAGTAAGGAAAGGTAAGGTATCCGTCAATTACAATTGAATGTTTGTCACAAATGTTCGTGTATATACTGGCTATATAATTATTGTAATGGCTACAAATTCGGCTAAATGATATCTTCTGCGAAGTAATAAAATCGATCTCCTCGTATATAAAAAATTAAAGTTAAAATTTAATTATCTTGTAATGTACTGAATATGTTTGATTTTATGCTAATTGTATTTAAAGACATCACCATTATCATTTGCCATCATCATAAATCACCCTTTTCCCCGTTCCACCTTTCTCTACATCATTATCTGCAATATCCTAAGTCACCTAAAGATTTGTCATTCATTGTCGTTGCATTTGTAAATCTTTTTGCTGTAATTTATTCCAGTTTGTTAATCAAATACACTTTTAACTAAAAAATATTTTTTGTACGTTTTCAGAGAAGTGATTCATCTAAGAAACAGGACTGGTCTTTGTTCCTTTTCTCTCCTCAAAATAGGTCAGTACAAAGTGCATGGATTCTAACTTTTCTCTTATTGCAGATTGTGGGTTTAATGCATGTTCATGGAGTGCATTCTAGTTAAGTTTCGACAAGATAATACAAAGGTAATAGAGTGAATGCACTGTGAGCGTACTGGTATTAATATGCCTTCGTACTGAAATAAAGTTAAGATAAGATTATCGTTACGTTTTACAATTTGACTCTAATGTGATTTCTTGGTAATGTTTCCTGATGTCTCTTTAAAGAAATAATCTAGCGAATTTTGCGTAAATGTGCAGTAAAATTGAATATCACCAGAGAAACGTCATTATGCAGCATTGAATTCTCGCAAAATAGCCAAATGAAAACGGTGATAAAATTACTGATCAAGTACAATTTGTTTTTAGATATTAAGACACATTCTTCTTACCATTCAATCATTTGTCCGATACTCCATTCACACGAAGTTGTTGTGGGCTTACATTTTAAGTATTTTTAGTATTGGAACTTCTGTGTCTACAATTTCTGGCGAATTTTCGATTATTAACCTTGAACATGTTCATTTGTTATTCAGATTACGGAAATATCTTCGCATTATCTGTCGTAACAAGTGGTTTGACTACATGGTTCTCTTTTTCATCCTCCTGAGTTGCATCGTGCTTGCAATGGAAGAACCCAGTGACACTCCAACCAGCAAATTGGTAATAGAGATGTTAAGATTGAGATTTCCTTTCTTTACCGCGAACCGCAAACTGTAGCTCAGTCGCGGTTTGCAGTTTGTAGTTGGCGGTATGTTACTATTGGCACTTGAGATTCGGGGCTCGTACTGTATATTACCAAAGCATCATGGGAGTTAAGGAGACAATATGGCGGCTGCAAGATCCATTCAAACATATTTGAATCATAAGAAACACCTGTCTATTATTTGGTTACTGAATAAACGAAAAGTGACTATAAAGGAGCTAGACGTTTGTCATTTGTGAGAATTATAAGTTGAGACTGTTAAAATAATTCCATTTGGTATACCTGCCAAACACCGATAGGCAAAATACTTCAGTCACAAACATCTGGAATTTGCAAGAAACAAAGAGTTCAGTTTCAAAAGCGTTTTCATTAACGATGCGGTTTACTTCACTTATAAACCCAACACATTTCTCATTCAGTTAAATTACTTTTTCATATGTTGAGTTTTGTAGAAAGATAGTTATATGTTTTGCTAATAGGTACCTTAGTGATTACTGCAGCAAGAAAAACTGAACTTATGAAGTTTATGATTGTATGAAATTGTTCTGTTTAAAAATTGTTTCATGTTAAAAACTAATCATCTAAACCAGGAGCGAAATCGTTGTGACGCTAAGCACCAGAAATTATGAGGAAGTTTATAAACGGTTTGCTTTGCAAATAGTGATGGTGAAAGAAAGGTCCGACATTTCTTGGTGGGGGGCTGGCTGGTTATAGGGTTTTTGTGGTGGGGGTAAGGGTTGTATAAAATGCTTTGAGTAGTTGCTAGTGTTGAACGGACGGGACAGAATTTGACCCATCAGGCATTTACAAACGATACTTTTTTTAACAATCTTAACTAGAAAACTCCTGTTCTTTAGTTGTAACCTGTAACTTTAATTTACATTTGATACTGAAATTAGAAAAGACGTGAGAAATGAGTCCTTGGTTGAGATGGCGAGAAACCCAAACATCATAATGCAGCTAGGGGCAAAATTGCGAGAATTTTGGCTCATATTGATTTACCTTTAATTGCCATACCACATTGCCGAAAAACTAAACTATTGTTTTTATCTTTCAGAAGAGGAAACTTATCGATACGTCCATGCTCGTGTTTACGATTATTTTCACAGTCGAGATGATGATGAAGGTATCAAAACTGCTATTTTAGTTGTTAACACATGACTACAGGGCCATTCTCAGGCGTTTATCTAGTTTTTTTCTCCTGTTGAAAAGTGAGGTTTTGTAAAGAACTTGTTATGTTACTGTTTACATCACATCCGTTTTCACTGAGTTACACTGTACAACATGGCTACGTTCTGTACCAGTCCAAACGTCTTCCATTTTATAATGGCGTAGATTTTACATTACACAACATTACCTCTGACAACCGTTAGAAAATGTATTAGTCAATGATTGGTTGTTTTTGCTCTAGGTGATCACAAGTGGACTTGTACTGGGGCGAAATACCTATCTCCGCGATGGTTGGAATATTCTTGATGGCTTGCTAGTGTTAGTTTCGTGGCTAGACGTCATTGTGACGCACACGCCACTCAATGCCCCGGATATAGTAGGGACGCTGAGGGTGTTTCGTGCTTTTAGAACGCTTAGACCTTTGAGGTAAGGGAAGAATAATTGAACTATACAATGACCTTGGTTTTATCTTTACCCATTCTTGTTCGGTCGAGCATCACTAACAGTAATCATATACTCAAAGTCGTGCCATATTCGAAACTCTTAAACATCGACGGAAATGTTTAGAGTTAGCATTTTTAAATAACGAACGATATATTTGCATCATCCAAAAAAGAAAGGTTTAGCAACGAAATAACTGCCTCTCGGGAGTAATTCTTGGACAGCGTTTAATATGCTACAGATATTTTCCGTTGAAAGTGTGAAGAACCCAGCCCTTTACTTTTGCTTTTTGAGGTGACGCCGAATTGACTCTCATTTATGCCACAGAACTAGGAAAAGGACAATTATTGTACACGCTCAGTTTCAGTTTATTTAAAACATTGGGAAAATTACAGTTTTTGATCTTAGTTATAAATTACAGTAGGTCTGTGGCAAAGGCGGCTCAGGGAGACCATGGGGCTTATGAGAAAACCGCTTCGTAAAACATTGTATGATTCATAAAACAAATATAGACAAAGATTGGTTATTAGCTGTTATTTTAGTAGCACATAAGGAGAAACCGGATTGGAAAGTATTACGTATTGTATGAGATTCATTCGTTATCATTCTTAAATTAGCTGAATTTGAATTTATAATAGAAAAAGGGAATGAATTGCATGGTTTGGGACCGGCTTGGAATTGGATTGTCTGATATTTAATGGGATCGATAATGTATACATTTCTTAGTTGACTGTTTGTCAGAAACAATTTTGAGAAGTGTTTACTAGGTAAGAGATTTTTGTCATAGAGGAACACGAATTGCGGTTACATTTAATGCTGCAACACTAAAAACAATGAAAAAATTTCCAGGTAATTATTTCTGCAAAAGAGAAATGCGGATATATGCACAGAAAATGCACTGCATTTGCTATTGTTTTCACCATTTGTTGTTCCAATATTGCTCAACAGAGTTATTCGCCGAGCACCTGGCCTGAAGCTTGTTGTCGAGACCCTTCTCTATTCCCTTAAGCCAATCGGAAACACTGTGCTCATCGCTGCTATATTTTTCCTTATTTTCGGGATCCTGGGAGTGCAGGTTTGTTGTCTCTTCTCAAATAACGAACGAGTTTATACTAACACTCCATCTCCAATTTGCGCTTTAACATCAACTGGATTGGTGTGGCAAAGCACAGCCAATGTATGAAAGCTTGGTACGAAAGCTCTACTTTAAGTTATTCGCAGGAAAAAGAACCATCGCACACTACTTTCCAAGCACTTTTGGGTTATACAATGCCGTTCTTTTAAGCAATAAAACTCTTTTTTTTTGTGTCCTCTTGTATTTTATATCTCCAATGGGGTCACTTTAATTGACAAAAGCTGTTGTCCTCCTCCCTGCCATTGCTTTGACCAATATTTTGTTTATTTGTTGTATATATTCTGACAAAGCTGATTAGTAAATATACACGATAATAATAATCTAATGATATAATAAAACTCTTCCGGCTCTTCAAGTAAGGTCAGTCATTCGCACGTGATTATGTAATTATAATGATAAAAATAGTACTAATAAACTAATTGCTTTATTATTAATATTATATTATTATTATCATTTTATACTCTTACAATTTGATAATAATTACTATCTTTATTTCAAAGTTTTGCAGTTTTTTGCTGCTACTAGTGTCCTCATCAGAGAATGCAGCAAGAATAGTGGAGTTCAAGACTTTATTTTGGTTCTGGTAACCTCTGAGATTTAATGAGTGGTTGGTAGATTGGTAGGAATTCCGTTCTCTTGTTACTGACCAAATTCCAGTCGCGTACGTCAGCAATTCTAATATTTTATGTCATTATTGTCATATAAGAAAAGCTACACTTTCCATTACAGCTGTTCAAAGGAATTTTCTATTACTGTGAGGGGGATGATCACGTGGTTGATAAGACTGAATGCAAGAACAGCACGAGAGGCGAGTGGGTAAACCAACTGTACAACTTCGACAATCTTCCTCAGGTATGAAAGTGTTACTATAGCAACTAAATAATAAATTTACAACTCCGTCAACATGACAACTTTTTCTGGCACAACACTTTCCTTCCTAGCACAACAAAGATACTACGTAAATAACTAGAGGCTACCAATGGTAGTGGAAGTGTTTAAGACTACCTAAGAATTAAGGTTAAAAAGTGATAAAGTTAATTTTAAAATTATGTTATGGTAAACAACGTCTTTCTTTTTCGACTGGTTTTAGGTGCAATAAAAATCAAACAAAAACACAAATGAACTTCCTGATAATGTTCAATGATCATTAACACATAATCATTAGTTAAAATAACTAAAACAGATTCCTCTCTTTGTAGGCTTTGATCTCCCTGTTCGTGTTCTCAACAAGAGATGGCTGGATAGAAATCATGCTGCATGGAATTGATGCCGTCGGGGTTGATAAACAGGTAGGAAACTTACGTCACAAGTAAAGTTAGCCTGTTGCTCCACTTTTAACGTCATCCAGGCTTATTCGATCATCCGATATTTCCATATCTTCTGGCTGAAATTGGGCAACGCAACATGAAACCCCGCAATCCAATCCAGCACATCATATAACTGGATATATACACGACAAAGTCAAAGCAATACAACATCCTTCAGCGCAAGATGATCACATAAGATGTAATATGTTATAGCATTAGTTCATGGTAAACATTCGCAATACGATATGAGTATAACTGTCCTTTATAGAAATTAACAAGTTCTTTTTATGCTTGTGATTCTGTATGTCCCAGAATTTAAAGTTTATACAAAATATGTGAGTTTTAAATGAAATGGGTCAACAAGCTTTTTGTCATTTCAGCATACTATTTCAGTGTTCCAAAACGCAAGGGATTCCATTTTTTACGTGACCTATTTTTCCTTTACTTTTTGTTAGTGAAGTATCCATAAATCATCCGACACTTGCATGTCTTACCATTCGCTCCATAGCCCGTGGTGAATTATGCAGAATGGAGGCTACTGTACTTCATTCCTTTCCTCTTGTTGGGGGGATTTCTGGTGCTTAACATGATCGTGGGTGTCGTGGTGGAGAATTTCCAGCGAGCACGGCAGAGACAAGTGAAAGATGACGGCTCCAAAAAGAGAAAACAGAGCAAGAACAAACCAAAACACATTAGGGAAAAAGGTTTGTTTCCTGCTTCATTTCAATCAATCTTAATTCAATTTTGTTTTGCAACAGTTGCAACCATTTTACTCATAGAGGAAGGGTAATGCTTTGAATGGTTATCAGAGGTGCTCGTCGGAAAATTTGAAAAAACATCCTAAAATATACCTCATCTAGAAATTCCACTAACGTAAAATATTCATCCCCAAATTAAAATAATCAAAATAATGAAAGACTATTTTTTGCCTATTTCAGCGATAATCAAACTTTCTCTAGCTTAGTAACAAACAAGTGCAATACTGTTTTAGAAGCCTCTTTACCCCAAGAAATACACAGTTTTAAAATATTTCGGCTTTTTACCAAAGCGACATCCCCCCCAAAAATACAGGATTTCTAATTTCAACATCTAAAAAATACGACAAACAAACCTAGCTTGAATTTATGGGAGACAAACCTATCTTTCAATCTATGGTACACTCTTTCTTTTTTTAAGAATATACTTTGTAAAAATATTATTATTGAAGCTGAAATTGGCGAAATTTTAAGAATAATGTTAAGAAGATGTCCAAGGTTGTTTCGAACATACTTCTGCCCGTTGAAAATAAAATACAATAGAATCACATGTTTCAAATGAACTTTACTTTACCTTTTAAAAGTACGATACTAAAATCTTTCCTTATTCTAACAAACCCAGCCATCAGATAACAAAACTAAAAAAATAGTCCTACTAACAAAACCAGCTATCAGGTAACAAAACGATAAAAAACTATCCCTCTAGTCCTAGACATGTGATCGACATACATGTATCGCAGTTGGAATACAAAGTCATATAATCTAAGAATATTCACAAGAATATTTTTATCTTAAACTCGGCAGAAAAATAAGAATATTCAGCCTGGGTATGAAAAGCACTCTTCTTATTAATAAAGAGTGTACTTAATCACAGATAAATGTATGGTTCGGTTTGTGTCATTGTATTTAAAGAGTAGACGTAGTTTTAACGCTGATTTTTTAAGTACACATTCTCCTGACCAAGCCGGGACAGATATATTTTCCCCTCAGGC
>JANRMR010037779.1:0-14728 GCA_025434825.1 Bergia sp. 'catenularis' | reverse complement strand
ATAACATAACATAACATAACATAACATAACATAAAATAACAGATAGAAATGGTTCCTTCTTTTGGTGAAAGGTTAGCATTTTAGATAGCATATATTTTGTGAAATAAAGTGACAGTTAAATTAAATGAATATCTTGATTGGGTTAGAAAAGCCTATTTTGCTTCGTACCAACTTGGCACCAAGAGATCGTCTTTATGAAATGTACACACATTATGCAAATTTGCTCGCACCGCTTCGCAAACAACTGTTGATGGCAGTGCGGATCGCAGATTACCCAAATTTTTTATTTCATAGAATTGAAATAGAAAGACACAACGTTATCGTGGTGCTAATTTTAGTCCGATATCATACATACCGAATCACATTTTGGACCCGTGAAAAAAGCCCTTTTCTGACGTGTTTAAAAGTAAAGAGAAGTCAACTTTATAAAAGAGCCAGAACACATTTAAATCCTTTCTAAATTTTCAAACAGTTCACATCACTAAAAAGTACAATGATTTGGCTTTGATACAGGATTCATTTGATTTCCGGGCGTTACGAAGTTTATTGAATTAAACGTTCTCAACTTTGTTGAATTTCAGTGTAATTTTTGCATAATTAATTACGCAAAATCCGTATTTTCAATTTTGCTATTTTCTCGAAAACTATAAGTTTCCAGAAGTTTCAATAATATTTTCGAAGATAGTTCCCCCAAAGCGCCTTTGAGGCAAAATATCAGAGTTTTCAAATTTTGAAGCCTGGCCACGACTTCTCAATATTTACAGACAGACGCTCTTAATAGTGATTGACGAGCATTGCAATATCCAATCATGTATTTGTGTAAATTATTATTAAAGTTTGTGACATTAACAGTAGTCCAGCAGTTTTGATAATCTACCATTTGAAGCAATTGTTTCAGAGGAAATATGCTGTTGAAGTATAACAAATTCTTAGTGCTTGTGTCAGATTTCTGTGATATCTGAAATATAACTCAATCCGATAATTATTCCCAAATAGGGGAAATATACATGCATACACACAGAGACTGTCTCTGACGAATGCATCCAGTGTCATTTTCACTACGGCAGAAACTATGGAAACACAAGTGACAGAAATTACTCACTCAAGCAATTTTTGTTGTTTTCGTGGCACATACTGTAAGGGACCATTTACAACCAAAGCTACGATCATTTGAAATGACGGTCTGTTGTTGGTACTAATTGTTATTGTAGCAGTTTCCAACAGTAACAAATGGCACAATTCGGCAAAATTACAGACCCAGTGATAGCACTAGTCTATGGGTCTCGATATTAATCTTTGTTGTAATAAAAAGCCCGTCTGCATGTGCATTTGAAGGTTTTATCCTAGCCTGTCGTGAATTTATGCCATAAATTCTTTTGGGGTGGGAAATAATCTCTCTCTCTCTATCTATCTATCTATATATATAGATAGATGAAATAGCCAAAACTTGACTTGCTTTATTTATCTATATATATATATAGTCTTGAATCAATAGTGAGAAGACATCAAGGATATTTTATCGCTCAAACCTAGGAAAGATAATGGCAATTCCAATCAGAACGGCTGTTTTTCGTGCAAAGCAAAAAGATGCGATCTTTGCCAAAATTATCTCAAAGAAACTGTGACCTTTTCCAGCCCCAAAACAGGCAAGGTCTATCAGATCAAGCAAACGATTAACTGCAATTCCGAGAATGTCATTTATCTTATTACGTGCAAGAAATAGTCTATCAATACGTCGGGTCCACTAGCACGCCATTTAAGGTTAGATTCCGGAACCACAAGTCCTCAATGCGCACGAATAAGAAAACCTGTGAAGTGGCCACACTTTTCAACAAAGAGCGACATAACTTGGTAGATTTTGAATTTGTTATTATTGAACAAATCAACAACAATAGAGAAGGACATAGCATTGATGAGCGCCTCTTAACTAGAGAAGCATATTGGTGTGCCCAATTGTGCACTGCTCAACCCTTTGGCATCAATAAGAGATGCGAATTCAATTCTAGGCATAGAATTTTTTACAATCAGTAAGTAGGCATAGTCACATTCACTTCTATTTATTTTACTTTAGCTATTATTGCAAATTTCAATAGTTAGTTAGTCATTAACATTTATAAAGTTAAATAGTTTTAAAGTTATCATTCTTGTAATTCTTTTAAAAGTATATATTCGTTGTAATTTTTAACCTATTTGTTCCAAGTATTTGAATAACTACAACGAGGAAGCCCGAACGGGCGAAATGATTGTAATAAAGCTACAAGGGATGTAAGAAGTTCGCTTTCTTCTCACTATTGATTCAAGACTATCCATTTACGAGTTCAAGCGTGCAGCATCTTTTAAAGATCCTTCTTACAAGCGACATCATTGTAGGAAAGCCAATTTCATCTGATTCAAACCTATATATATATATATATATATATAGTTTAGGAATAAAAAGGAGACGGGCTTAATTAAATCACATTATTGCAAATATTTCGGTCATTTCGACCTTCATCAGTGCACTTTCACAACATTCTGGCCGCATTTTACCAGTAAACTATTTGTTATACCTGATTCTATGCTTAGAATTGAATTCCTGTCTCTTATTCAGCCCGTGTGGAAAAAGCGTGCAGAGCTGTGCACTCCAAAAAGTTTCTCTGGTTAGCAAAATACTTTTCAAAGAACGATTGGCATTCGAATTACAAATTTGTTCGATACCAATGCGGATTCAAAGTCCGTGACGGAATGTTCTTTGCTATTAAAATGTATTGCCACTTCACAAGTCTTTTTATTTGTTGACAAACTTGACTTGTGGTTTCTGAATCTTACTTTGAACGCCGTGATGGTCGAACCTACATACTGCAAAGAACGTTTAGTACAAGTTGCTAGATAGATAATCCGACGCCTCTGGATTGCACTGACGAAAGGGAATAGCACGTTTTATGTTGCATAGTATTTATCGCTAAGGCAAAAATTATTTATAAAACTGTAATAAAACTTCAAACTTATGAACATCAAACGCTATCGACCATTGTTGAGGTCATCATCAGGTTTGAATTTTAACTCTTACTAGTGTTTGCATATTTTGCTTTAAAATCTGGCGGCCGAAAATTTATGGGAAGAAATTTTTTAACAAACAACGCTTTTTAAGGCTGCTTTAATTGGTTTTACCCATATCAAATACACACGTTGTCTTGCTTTGTGAAACGACTCTGGTGCAGTTATTTAGAAAGACATTATTTATCTACGTTTTATGATAACGTAAGGCCATTCAGTACATAGCAAGACTGCTGAGGATTTCAGTTTTCACAATTGAACGAATAAAAGCCAGATAACCCGTACTGTAATTTTCATACTATCCATCTCGGAGATCAGGAGCTTGTGAAATACAAGTTCAATGACAATATAATGCAATGACTATTTTAGCTACACTGAATTTGTTTGCAAGGATGGTACATATATAGTCTTTTGTACATTATTTTATGCGCATGTAGACTATGTATAATACACCGGACTATGTTAAGTCTGAAAGCGATTTAACATTAATATCACATGATATTCGCGGGAATTCAACAGACCATGAAAAAACGAACACCGTGAATTCTCTCATTAAAAAGCCATCATTCGAAATTAGACAGCAATTATTATAAATTTATTAAACATCAGCCAATTAACATTTTCAAACACTGTTTTCTGCCTACATAGAGACAAGTTTCGTTGTAATTCTGGAGTAACAAAAATGATTTACTGGCAATCCAAAAAATTATCGCAACAACAAAAAATAAGTTTTTGATCTTACCTTTAAGTTGCGTGAATTCTAAAGCTTTTCTTCTAATCGCGGCTTGATCAAGAATAGACCAGTTTCGATATTCCCATTTGCCGCTGATTACAATGACTATAGACTCGTTTTTGCAGTGTTAGCCTCGACTTGATGTTAAATATTCATAAATTTTCATGTAGATATGAGTTATTCACAACTCTGGGTATTGTTGGAGATTCGGACCTCGCCGGTATTTATGTAGATTCAACACCAATTTGAGGCTAACACTGTAAAAACGAGTCTATAGTCATTGTAATCAGCGGCAAATGGGAATATCGAAACTGGTCTAATTGATCGATCGGATCGTTGACTCAAGTTGCAACTTGTGTGGATAACACATCGGTGAGTTGCTAGTAAATCGATAAAATTTATAGATTTTTACATCATAAATAATTGTCAAATTATTATTTATCAATTCTCAATGCTAATATAAGATAAACACTGTTTGTATTCCCCTATCTTTGCTTTTTAGAGCTCTAGATTTCTTTACATTTTTAAGGTTTTAGTTTATACATAACTTCATTAGCATAAAAATATAGTTGCAATTGCTTTTTTCAAAACTTTTTCAATATTAAACCAATTTTAAACCAAAAACCATATTAATTATTTATTTTTTCTATTTCGTTTAGCACTGCGTTTAAATGTTTTTTTGTGCTTCGCATTTTATGTTATAATTTATATTTTTATTGTATCAGTTTATCCAATGCAAGTCATGATCACGTAACAGGTTGTTGGTGTTAACTATTTAGTAAATAACCCCCCTCTACGTTTTTTGTATCGAGCTATACAGGCCCGAGGCTGAAAAAGTGTCCGAAAAATGAACATTTGCCCGAAGCAGAGCCGAACTTTAAGGACACTTTTTCAAACGAGGGCCTGTATAGCTCGATGCAAAAATAGCACAGAGGGAGCTTATTTATTTTATGATTCAACGATGATTTTCTCAACTGGAATTGGAAAGGCAAAGCACCCACGATTAACAAAATAAAACAAAAAGGCAAAATTTGTCAAGTTCTTTATGTTTTGTGGTATTGAATCATTAATTAGCTTCGTCTTCTTTTCCCTTGTCACTGTTTCCAACCTAGAAGAATTTTAGTTGCTTGCCAGAGGTTACAGATATTGGCCTTGCTGTATCGAAAAATATTGGCCCTGCCAGCGTGCATCACGTGATCGATTCTGACCAATAGCATCGCGCGTTTTCACAATGAAAATTATTGTTGAATTATAATAATACATATCCACGTCTATATTGACGGATCTCGGGAATACTCTACTTCTTAAGAACTCGGTATTTGAAATAAGACTGAATGCGGGTTTTCTTTTATTTGACCACCTTCCAGAAGCATGAAATTTGGATTATTTTTGGTTTCAAATGTTCCCTCTGCCCCACGCTGAATTAATTAAAGAGAGGGAGAGACCACTCGCAGCGAAGGAAAACAGCGGTCTCTTTCATTTTATTTGTGTCATGGAAGGTATTCGTGTATAACTCATGGTACTCGTAAGCGAAAAAACTTTAAAACGCGAAAGTGCGCATTGATTTAAGTTCGCGCTGTCCTTATACTCAGGAAGGCCTGGTTCAAATGAGGATTTTATGCCAACTTTGAAGAGATAATTGCAGCTGGACAATAACATTTGTATAGCTGGGTGGAAAAATAGTGAAAAAATGACAGAATAAGCTCATAAATTCCCCATGGTAACCGTTTAGCTGTAAGACAATGTGAGAATTTCTTAATGGGTTCTCACGTTAAACTGAGTGTGATGTTTGCGGCTGTAGTTTATCAAAAAACCCACAATATTCTTGGAAAAACCGTAAAAACTTAAATTTGGATTTCATAAAAAGGTACATGTATCATGCACTTTGTGCCTTCCTTGAACAAAGCAAGCAATGAAGCCCGTTTCAATTTGAAATCCATGGCCATTTTACATCTGAAAGTGCTCTCATCAGTTTTTTCCGATACAGATCTTGGTGTGAAACGATGAATCGTATTTTCTCTCAAGCTCTGGTAATTTTATTTGGCATTCAAGCCGTTCTTCAGACATCAGGGAAATGTCCACCTCCAACATATTTCTCACTTCTCTATGGTGAGTATATGTAGTTGAAAGTATCAGTTATTCTTAATGAACATATTAATATCAGGACTTCTTTATTGTTACAAGGATCGCCAAGTTGAATCTTGCGCTCTCTTTTTATCATGTTTATAGGAGCGTCTGTTTGTTGGCTGGGGCTAATAATTTTTTAAAGATCAATATCTTACACCCTCAAATGTTCTTAAAACGTTCTCGATAATTATTTTGGATTGAAATATGTCTGTAGATATTCGGAGGCTGTTCAAATCTTATCAGTTCGTATATGTACCCAAAAGCTGTTGGATTCTTAACTTCCTGTTTTCCCTTTTCTTGTTCGTATAGTTTATTTGTTTCTTTTTTGTCCTTCGTAAAGGAATGTGAATGTAAAGAATTAGAAGCTATATTTTTTAAGCCGCAAGAAGATTGAAACGATTTATATCTTAACGTTCACGTTCTTTACAAAACTCCAAAATTGAACTTTTTACGTTCTGTTTTCTGAAGAAAACGATGGAAAAGTGTCCAGCTGTTTTTATTCCCAAGTGAAGTTATTATATTCTGTAATTAGGCCTATTGCTTTGTAACGTTCTCCTTGACGTTCGCATCCTCATTGCTTATAAGCTCTCTATAATGATGAGTCTCTAGAACAAATGGTCAGATTAAATAGAAGTTTGGAAAATGCTCTTTCATTTTTCTCATATCCTAAATAAAACTTACTGGTACAATTGGAAACAATACCTAAAATTAAAATTTTGAAAGAAGAAAATTCTAATATTTTTCAATTGTCGCAGATTTAATTGTTTTATTATTTATCATCCCTGCAAATGATTTCAACCAATCACATATCAGATCTGGCCAGGTTACTGTCGAGATTTACAACGAAATCAAGTCACTGTCTTGATTTGCAACTTTTTGATAAATTTAGTTTTCACCTCCCTCACCCCTCCCCCCCCTCCCTTCACGATATCAAGGGTCCCTTCCTGATGATAAAAAGTCTTAAACCAGTCTGTGTTTTCTCTGAAACAGTCACATTTTGTTATTTTATCTGTTGTGTTTTTCTGAAATACAGATTTTGTGCTTGAAAATCACATGGTAGGCACTTTCAAGGTTCCCAGACAGGAATGGTGCCAGGCCCATTGCATCAAAAAGCAGCGTTGCAAATCGTTTAACTATCAGATCAAAGGCAACATGAATGACATGGAACATCAGTGCGAAATCAGTGACAATACGAAACACACTCAACCGGGGTCTATGAAAAACAGACTTGGATGGGTCTATCAAGAGGTTAGGCTGCGTTTGTTCTCTAACCTTTCAACTAAAGTTGACTAAGCTATCAAATTTGAACTACATTTGATAGTAATTAAGGAGCGAACCATTTGACCTTAGGGGAAGAGGATGACAGGGTAGTAAAAGAATGGCTTGCTTGCAATTATTTTTTTATCGATCAACCTTCGGGTACTAAGCTTTTATCATGTTTCTTTTTTAGTTTTCCTAAATATTGTTTTAGCAATGCTTTTTCACCTCGGATCGTTCATGCACTTCTTCTTACAAATTATATCCCCCCCCCCAACACACACACACACACCCACACCCACACACCAAAAATGACGTATCAAATAGACGAATATGTTAAAACATGTCAGCTTGCCCTATAGCTACAATCCCAGCCAAAAGTCTTTGGACACTCCCATTAGAAAATCGACCACCGTACCCCCAACCAATCAGTTGTGTTCTTTTTGTTCATAATTTCGTACCTGTAAAACAACATTGGTTGGGGGAAGGGGGGGGGGAACTTGTTCAACCTTTTTGTTAGAAAGGTTAATAAAAATTATAACTAAAAAAAGAAAAACTTACTCATTAAACTTACTTCGTCTATAAAATAGTTGACGACCAAATTAAATCAAACCGGGTAATCGTGAAAGTATGTAATTATTTTGTTAACTATTTACTGTGTTTGTTTTTATCTTCTTCAGATTAAAGGCTCAGGAAACATTTTAGATCACGGTAAGCGACAACCATATTGCATTTATGTGATTGAATCCTGCAAATCAAGCCATCCCTCTAGTGGAAGGAAACATGCAGAAAGATGCCTTTTCTGTGAATATTTATCTGCTTCATTAATGATGATATCAGTGAGGATTAACCAGTTCTCACGCGACATTACCTCACTATTTTATTATGATTGGTCAATAGTCGTTTGGTAGGCAAAACATTGCAAAGCTGCAAGAACTTTGCTATCAAATTTTCTGAAAACTTTTATCAAAATGATTACCAGTCGTGCTGCGCTCAGTCCCTATGCCAAACGTCAAAGAAAAACAGCTAACTGAAATTCTATCACTTTCCAAATAAAAACAAAAATACTCTAAAATCTGGCTTGAACAACTTCGCTACACAAGGACCTATTTACCTGGCTACACGAAAATGCAGCGCAGGGCTTCAAGGAATATCGTAAGAAAGGAAAATGCGATATTTCCTTGTCAAAATCAGACAAAGCCTAGATTTAGTTATCCAATAAGCTCCCAGTCACAAAAGACATGAGAAAGATCAACTTCCCTGTCACTAAGGCTTTGGCTATTGCTTGTGCTTGTGTTTTTTCTATGCTACTGATATAGCTATTGTTGTTGTTATTTTTATTGCTACTAGTTATAACTTATAGTTGTTACTGTTGTTGTTGCTCTCAGTAAACCTGGCGCATTGGAGGCCTACAGTGCAATCGTCCGATTACTTTGTCGAATTAGGAATCTCTTCACGTGCTGTTGATGGAAACATCAATGGTAACTATAGACGTGACAAAACCTGTACACACACTAATCCTGGACCAGACCCCTGGTGGAGAGTTGACCTCGGCTTCTGTTACTCGGTGACCAGGATTGTTGTTTACAATCGTGTCGATTGTTGTGGTGACCGCTTGTCAAACATGGAGATCAGAATAGGTGAACTTTACCACTACTAGATATACAGATGGATGTGTGTGTTTACAGCCTTTGTAACCCCGGGTGTAGAATGAACTGCGCCTCCTGTTACTAAACGATTAGTTTCTGTTTAAAGACATGTTGATTATTGTAGTGACCTTTAATCATTCACAGAGATCCGATTAGGTAGAGTACGATTGATGGGTACGTTTATCATCCCATCACAAAAAATTTTAACTGTTTTTTAAACGTTTTATGCCGTTATAAATATCGCATCAATTACCTACTTTCAGTTTGTTTATTACAGGATGTTTCTGTGATAGGTTTTACAGTGTTTAAGGCTGTTTGAATTTTTTCGATTGCTTTGATAAATCGGCCGATTAGTGAGTTAATCCACCTCGCCAGGTGGGTTAAATTTAACCCACTGTTTAACCCTGGGTTGGTGCTAATCGGTGTTTGTGGAACATAATTTAATCGTGGGTTAAATTTTAACCCTGGGTTAGGCGATTTAATCCTGGGTTAGCGCTAATTCAGGGTTTGAGGAACCGGGCCCAGAGTTTCTGTTTACGCTCAAGTTGGTTGTTGTAGTGACCCTTTGTCAGTCATAGAGATCCGATCTGGTAGAGTTGGACTATTAAATAAATGTATCAGCCTCTGTTTCTTACACAAGTGAAAGTAGTCAATGAAATCCCCGGAAGAAAGCGGACCTCACCTCATGTTACTCGATGATCAGAGTTTTTGTTTGAAATTGTTGCTGTGACCTTTTGTCAATCATGGAGATCAGAACAGTTTGATATTTGGGTACATTTATCAATGTCACTGTTACCGATACTATTGATATAATAGTAGTCATTCAAATTTCTAAAGAAGAGAGGACCTCTCTTCCTGTTATCCGATGACCAGGATCTTTTGTTATGATTTAATAAAATACAAAAATGGAATAACAGCGAAGCCTATATTGTCATTTTGGAAGTCAGTGTGAAAAACATAACCCTTTACTCGTACCAAGAAGTTTAGTTACACCCGCAAAACTTGGTCTTTGTCCACATCTGCGAGAGTCGAAACCTCAATTCTGAAAATTTTTTTGTTAGTTTTCGTTGGAAAAATCCCGAGTTTTTAACTCACATCTTCATTACACATAATAACACATAAATCCTATTAAATGTGAGTGCCTCAACAGTAATAATAATTTATGTTGGTGTACGTTTGCATTCGCGGTCTGTAAAAATTCTTATTTACTTATTTACTTTTTATGAACTAATGTTTGATTAGGAAGCCCTCTCATTAACACGATTTTCAAAGGGGTCCTAAAACATAACTGCATTAAAAAAAGTACAATAAATATGGTCTTAAAGTTACAGGTCCTAAAACAAAATTACGTTACCAAAAAATATATAAATATATATACATGGCCTAGCAGCTAGGTTACAGGACTCAGTTGATAGTGGAAAAAAAGTTGGCTTAATAGTGGCGATAGTTGTGCTGTTTCTTACATCTAATGGTTTGAAAAATAACCATTGCTTGCCCCAGTTGGTTTGACGACAGGCAGACGAAAGAACTGCCCATTTCTGGTGTTGTAACGGTGCACATCGTGTTACGTGGCTAATCTTAGACGAGATTTGAACAAACCGTTTTTACATTCAAAAACATAGAGTCATCTATGATACAGTCTGCGCATACTTAGATGTAGGTTAAACCAATTAAGCATCAGGAGGGCATCAGTAGCAGATAAGTAAACTTGACGGTCAAGAATAATCTTAGCAGATTTGTTTTACAAAAATCATAATCATCTCCATTTGGAGTAATAATTACTGACCTGTGGCGTTTTAAAACTGTATTTTGAGTGGTCACATGACACGGTACCAGTTGTTGTTTTTAGGATTAGGGTTATTGTTTGGGTTTATCGTTAATTCAGCCAATCACGTGTTTCTTTTCGATTGGCACAGATTTGCTGTTTTTTATTAGTCCGATTAGTTTTGGTTTTGCTTTTTGCGCAAACAACCCATCCAGGTCACATGGTTTCACAAGTCAATTTTTTTTTTCAGGCACAAGTCTTCAGGACAATGGGAACAACAATCCCATAGTGCTCAGCGGTTTATCACTTGCTAACCAGAGAATAGGAAACTACTCGCTTTCACCAAAAGTTGGGCGATATGTCAACATCAGATTGTTGGGTTCAAACAAAATTTTGACGCTGTGTGAAGTTCAAGTCTTTGGTGTTTATTCAGGTAATGTTTTGTTTATAGCATAAAAGCCTTTTATTTTGGCATTGTACAGTTGTGTTAACTGTCAACCTTGTGAACATCCAACCCTAGATAACTATGGAGTGGGGTAGCCATATTGTCTGTGTATGAACTGCCTTTAACACATATTGGCTGTGCTTAGTTTTTACGATATGTGCCCTTTGCAGTTGCTGATCTTTTTACTTGATTTTAGGGATATTTTGCACTACAGGAGTTTAAATGTGGGGGACTTGCTTCCCCTCTCCCAAGATATCTAATTTTCATTCCCCTACCACCTCTTTGTATTATTATATTTACACTCCAGGGTAAATGAATACTGTTGTTCGTGGGTTTATAAATATGTTATGAACTGTATTGCTAAGCTTTTTTCAAGGTACATAACCAAAAGAACTCAACAACTGCAAGCACCCTTCTTCACCTGCATTACCTTATAGGGAATTAGGGCAAATGTAAATTTATGATCATCCATATATCACATAATTAGCAAAACCCTATCTAACAACTCATCCAAAATGCAGTATTTTGGCTAACATTATGGTTGGTGTAAAGTGTTCTTTTTGGGAATGAATTATCGCAGAATGACTTCGATGTTCCACAACAATTGCAAGTAATTTTTACTCAGTGTCCTTTTTGAGTTGTTTGTTTTATTTGTTTTCTAGTTTGTTTTAAGTTATATATATTGGCTTTTATTTGCAACAGTCCGTTATTTTTTGTTGCACGCACATTGTTTGTTTACTTTTTGTTTGCATACGCTTGTTTGCTTGCTAAAATTTACTTATTTTGCTTACATTTCGTTCATGTTTGCTTCCGTCACCTAACGTGTTTTGTCGAAGTTCTTAACTGCTATAATTTATTTTTAGTTGTTATTCAGTAACTGTGCTCACTTAGTGGGTGGCGCCTAAAATGTTGTGCGATTGGTCTGGCATTTAATGGAGCGGAAACCAATTGTAGAATTGCACACATTTTAGGTATCCTACTGATGATCAGTTGCTGTGTTAGTAATTTTATTTTATTTTTATTTTTTTATTTATTTAGAAAACGATTTGTTGTCTTCTGTACAATTCAAAAATTGACAAAAACTGGATCCCCTCCCGAACCTACTGGATCACAAGGCCATCGTTTATCCCCGGTTTTCATAGTGTTAAGCCGATGAAAGACTGTGACTTCCCCTGGACAGGACTCTTAGTCCATCGCAGGTTAGCTCCCATCAGAAGTTGGTATCCATTTATGTAGTTAGTTCGACTGGAACAGGTCGAGTAAAGTGTGTTTCTTAAGGACACAACACAGTGGTATGGTCGGGATTCGAACTCACGACCTTTGGATTGCGACCCTCGACCCCGACAACATTGGCAAATCTTCAAGGTTTTGAAAAGAGTAAAATAGCTTGACTTTAGGCGATTGATAAAGTTTCAAAACTTTGGTTCTTTGTGACAAATATTACGTCAACCACTTCTCGCCGTTTCTTGTGTTTTATGCCCACTAAATTAATTTGTCTCTCATATTTTACAGTTTTCCCAATCTGAGTCATCCACCGATATTCGAGGTAAGTGGACAACAACAACAACAACAACAATGTTTATTTTCACTCAAAAGTTACAGAAGCGATAATAATCATGGAAGGATTTATTTGTGAGTGCTGGGACTCCAGAGATTGAGACTGGATCCACATCATTGTTTGTTTAAAAAAAGTTGAGACGGTCAAAAGAAAAAAAAATTAAGAAAGAGAAAGAAAGAAAGTAAGAAAGAAGGGAGAGAGGGAGGGAGGAAGGAAGGGAGGAAGGAAGGAAGAAAAAATTAATAAACACACTAAGTAATTCAGTAATAAATAGAATAAAATAAAAACAGCAACATAGAACAAGAACGATTAGCGAAAAATAGCAAAAATTAAAGAGAGCGTTGAAAACTCCCGCCATCCTTAAAAGAAGAAAAAAAGGGTTAGTTATTTACACTGTATGTACATGTTGCTTTAGTGCCCAGAAGAATCTCCTGGTTTTCACAACTCATATAGTTTTTCGTCTTCTTGTATTTTTCAGGTTGTAGCAGCTTGTGATTTGTCACCGGCGATACGTTGCCGTCACCAATTGCATGATTATCGGACGTTCATGAATTGGCCTGTGTCAATCAAACGTTACAAAATGCCATTGTATATCTGCATACTATGATCTCATTATTTTGATCTCTAATTATTCAATTTGCTCAATGTTAAATATTTAATAATGATTGACGAGCATTGCAATATCCAATCATGTATTTGTGTAAATTATTATTAAAGTTTGTGACACTAACAGTAGTCCAGCAGTTTTGATAATCTACCGATTGAAGCAATTGTTTCAGAGGAAGTATTCTGCTGAAGTATAACGAACTCTTGTTGCTTGTGTCAGATTTCTGTGATATCAGAAACATTTTAATCTGATAATCATCCCCCATTAGGGGAAATATACATGTATGCACACAGAAACTGTCTCTGACAAGCGCATAGGAATGTTTAAATTCATTTTCATTATTCATTGCAGTACTTAGCTATAATTCTTTGGCATTCCTGCAGTGAGTTGCAGCGTTAATGCTTCGCTGGCATGGCTGCCAGTTTCAAGCTCTGGATCTCTCTGAATCTCAATCTGCTACACTAAAAATCCAGGGCGACAAACAAATGATAGAGTATCGAAAATAGCATGCGATTATTAATGGTATTTTCGTTTCATAGTTCATCTAAATCAATGTTGCAATACATTTTAACAAGTTCATCTGTGTTTCCTGTTTGCTAGTTTCGGGTATCCCAAATATCCTTGCATTGGTTCGTCTGGTATTTTGCTCCAGATGGTCATTTTGGGCTTCAATGTCTTCCTGCTTGGCCACGCAGTCATCTACCTGTGCCTCTAGATGGTTGTTAGTGGGCGTTGACTTTATCTTCCATTTGTTTTGCATCAAAAGTTAAGCTTTCACTTATCAAGGCTTTAAAGGATTCTGAGACAAAGTGTTCGACGACTGTCGTGTTACACGCACATCTACTTTTGCTTTTATAATTTCTTCAGTGAGTGATGGCAGCTTATCCGTCATCCATTTGTTTAGTTTAGCTTCAAGATTTGACCATATTCGGTCTGTTAAGTTGCCAATGGATGCTGTATCTTCATTTATAGCTTTACTTTCACTTCGTGTTATTTTGGAACCATTTTGCGTAGTTATTAGTTTTGCTTTTGAGCCATCCTTTTCATTATAAAATCCTATGATTTGACACAGCGCTTGAGAAGCGTGTCCATCATTTCTCAACATTAAACAATAAACGAAAATGTGTATCTAACTCAATCTATATTTTGTTACTGTCGTATTAGCCATAACTCGAGTTATATGAAAACTGTTAAGAAGTAAGAGATGCCTGGAAAAGTAGCTTTTATCTTAAAGTTAAAATGCAAAATAATGAATAACTTGACAACTTGGTTATCTAGTGATGATTTAAAACTTGTTAACATAGCTATCGCAGCAACTCACTGATATGTGGATTGTACCCTGAAACTTTGATCCAAAACAGTGTTTAGCATTCACGCAAACTAATAAGTTGTATACATGTGTATCAACAACGAGAATCATAAAATATTTCTTAATAATAATAATAATAACATAATAATAATAATAATAATAATGATAATGTATCTTTTAAGAGGAAGCTTCCTTCACTAAAAGTGATTTTCAGGAAGGTCCTCTGTAAATAAAATACAAAA
>JANRMR010037778.1:10353-24222 GCA_025434825.1 Bergia sp. 'catenularis' | reverse complement strand
AAAACAAAAAGCAATCATAATGTTTAAAGCTTTGAACGATCTTGCACCTACTTATATTAGTAATATGTTTTCATACCACGAGGCCTCCCACAGTTTCAGAAATAGTGAAAAAAGGCTAGCCATGCCAAAACCGCGAACCAACTATATGAAGAGGTCCTTCGATTATAGTGGTGCAGCTCTGTGGAATAATCTTCCAACCGAAGTACGTAAAGCGACGTCACTTTCAAAATTTAAGAGGAGTTTGGAAAATGGTGTTTTCTAAAATTAGCTCCCACACGGCAAACCTGTAAATCAGTTAGTTAATTGTATAGTTTTTATTTATCATAATTAACTTTTCTAACTGAGTGTGTTTTTTACCGTGTATAAATAGAGATTATGTATGTGTGTATGTATCCGGCTATATCGCCCTACCGCCCAAATATCAGCTCACAGCTTGGCCTGTCAGTGGTAGTTAGCCATGTCCTGATTGTGCTTGGTAACTTTTGAGCAATTTTTGGCGTTTGAAGCAACTTTTTTCAGTTCTAGCAACCTCGAGCAACTTTTAACCAATTACAGGTTTACAGCATCAAGCGCGCAAAAGTTAACAATCCCACAGCAAGACGTCAAATGAACCATCAGAAGTGTTGTTCCGTTAAGAGTTTTCTAAAAATGCGCCCATATTTGTGAGTGGCTTTTTAAAATGCAGTGCCAATTTTTGATAGTTTGTTCAAATTTCAAGCAATTTTTTCTTAACCGATATTAATAATACCAATTATCAGAAGGACGAAATATAAAGCTTTTAATTAACCTTTGTGTGAAAATATCGTGAAATTTAGGTAGCAAGTCCTAGCAACTTTCGAAATTTAAAGTAGCAACTTTTTAGCATTCTGGGGAGCAACTTTTTTGGATTTTACGAGCATAATCGGGACATGCCTTGTGGTAGCAATATGCTGCAGTGCCCAGTGGCCTCCATTGTCCTTTGGTTGCTAATAGACTAATCGATATTTTATCGTTCTCCGATTTCCATATCACGTGATGTTGTTTGACACGAACGGCGGCAACAATTTTTGGCCCAACTGGAAGTGAATCCAAGATGTCGCTGTTCAAGGCCAGAGATTGGTGGTCAGCATGGGCTGGAAGCGACGAAGAATTCGATGCAGGATGCTTATGCGTTGCTAATATTGATAATAACTCAACAGCTTCAGGTGAGTTTAGTTCTAGATGTAAAATGTTGTCCTGAAATCTCCCCAGCTTCACATACCGAAACCTGCAGTAATCAATTTCTATCGTGTTGTATCCGTGTAACAACGAGTCTGTGTACATTAGCGACGAGCCAGTGATCTTCATATGGCTGAAACGTATTCAAGTATGGTTATTTTATTTCAATAATACGGATACTCAGGTGTTGAAATATTTGTTTGATTCAAACATTTCTGCGTCCATCTCGTTCAACGACCTGGAGCACCATGGTTTTTATTTTATTTCCAAAATTATTTACTTTTTTAAGTTGTCGATACCAGACTCTTCTTCAACTGATTTCAGGAATAAAATCCATCACCTTCATCGTACAGATATTAACTATGAAAAAACACTGTTTCAGAGATTAATAGAGCCTTTTTAATTGGTAAAATCAATTACATGGATTGCATACTGACTCGGAGCTAATGCAATGTTTCTATGTTTGATTCTGGAATACCTGACGTATTCTTTCCTTTCTCAGCTGCTTTTTTCTTTGTTTTTTTTCTTTTTTTTCTTCCTGTATCTTACAGACAAAATAATCGTTGGAAGCTACCATGGCATTCTGCGAATCTTTTTCCCCAAACCTCCCAAGTTTAAGCCGGAGGATCTTATGCTGGAAGTCCAGCTGCAACAGCCAATCTTGCAGATAGAGGCTGGAAAATTTGTTTCGTAAGTTTCCAGATTTGTTCCTATTGTTGCAGTATTTTTGATAGTTTTGAAATGTTTACTTTTTATGCTATGATTAGCAAATTTAGCAAGATTGTGTGATTACAAGTATTTGTGTGTATTAGTAATATTGTTTACTATTTAAATTAATAATCAGACAGTTATATTTTACAATAAAAAATTTGCAAATATTATGTTACTATGGAGTATGGGAATAATATATATATTTTAAAACAATTGTAACACAAACTAGCATTTTCTATGAGTATTATCACTTGTGGAAAACACTAATGAGTGTTCTACTTGTTTTAGTATAAAACATATAGATATAAAAATTATGCACCCAATTGCAAAAATTTTGCTTTTCAAATACATACATATATAATTATATAATTATATGATATGATATATATTGATACCTTTTGTATTTCCATCAAATGCGTGTTGATAGGTGTGGGACCATTTACAAAGAGTAGTTAAAGGGGATTTATTAGATGTATTAGATACTGAAACATTGTTAAAAGGTTGCAAATTTATTACTAATACACAAGTTTTCACAGCAACCTGTTTTGTGTTGATTATGAATTAAACTTGTGATTCACAAGCACCTGCGCCCCGAGATGGGTGCTATGAAAATTACAGTTTGAGTTTTTCATAACCTTAAAAATAAGAGAAAATGCAAAATATTTGTCATAGATGAGGGTCCAGTTATAAATGAAGTCAGTGGCAGCTAATAGATAACTACAGCAACATTCGGTTATTTTGGATGTTCAAATGCAAAGTTTAAAGTACTAGGATTTATAGATGGGATTAAAGTGATATTATACAGGTATTTAAATATCATATTGATCCAAAACATACTTGTCTATGGATTATCACGCTCATCCATTTATTACATGTATTTACAGAATATGTATTTTCATTCTTTTTTTGACAGTTCTTTTTAATGTTAATTTTTATTAAGTTTCAAAAAAATGCTGATCCTGAAATCGCCCAGATGTTGGCATAATTAGCGGCTTTTGCTAGCCGAACCCTAACCCCCGATGTCAGAGAGGGACTGCAAACCCAGCTCACACATTTCTCCAGCCAGGAACCAAACCTACGTTGCAATTATGGTGAGAGGCGAGAACTCTGTCCTGCACCACTCCAACTGTACAAATATTTCCCAAAGTAAAATATTTTCCATCTTGTCAGTGTTTTAGCTAAAATGTTTTTAAACTTAAGAATTATCTTAATCAATCCTTCTGACATTTTAGACAATTATACGTTGAATGAATATGAGCTGAAAATGTCAGGTCTACAAGCAAGATGACTGTTAATTATGTGTATTTCACATTAGATTCTGAGATAACTAGCAGTGTTTAACATGCATGTTATTTTTATGACATAACTACAGCGAGTAAATACTGTGTTTTCAAAGAAAATATTAAATATTAAATAAATTAAAAACCTCCAAAAGGATGCAAACTGACATTTTTTAATGTGGCCTAATTTGTATGTTTCTTTTTTTTCTTTTTTAATCATTACTTATTGATTGATCGGTAATTATACCTCTTTTAAATTCTGCCTTTCAGGGGCTCTGAGTTGCTGCACCTTGCTGTACTTCATCCAAGGAAATATGTGATCTACAGTATTTCAGGTACTGAAATGCCATTTAGTCTCTTTTTATTTTTAGGTCAACAGGTTTTTTAATTAAATGTTTAAAAAGAAAAGGGAAGCAAAATGAAAATAAAATATGTTTAACTGTTCTCACTGATTTGTCTAATATGTCACTCACCAATCACTGACTAGCCTTCTAGAGTCACTCTCTATAATTTGTTCCGAATATTCATTTTCAGATACTTTGGCATACTTTCTGCAAATAACATTTTTTAAATTTCTGTATAATACATTTCTTTGTAGTTCTCATCTCATTTGCGTGTCATTAGAAACTTTGATTTGTTGTTTACAGACAGCTAAATGACAGAAATGATGCAGGGCTGATTTGATACAACCTGGATATAACTGAAATGAAAATCTTAAAATTTGATGTTGTAAAAATTGAATCAGAGCCAAAACAAATAATAATATTATTTATAATAATTAGTATTTTAGAAAAGGCAAGTTTAGGAAAGGAGGAACACTGTAAGCCTAACAAATGAAGACAGAACTAGAAATTTTGGCAATATGAATGGTTGAAAGCAAAAACATTTGGTACATAGCTTCAAATACTTACTGGTATCTGTAACTAAAATTAACCAGCCTGCCTGTCACAATTACTCTGAGTGTCTTTAATTAGTCCAAAGGGAAATTTGGGGGAAAAAGTGCTAAAAAAACACACAAAAAAATATTAAATTTTATAATTTTAATATATTCATAGAAAATTACTAGGCTTTGTGCATTTTAGAGTCCTATTGAACTTTACTGAACAGTACTTAAAATTCCCTGAATTATGCTTTGCCAAGTGATCAATTGATTGATTTTAAAATATGTACATGTATATGTCAAATGATATAAAGAGCCAGTTTATCTTATTACGCATGTAACAGAACTTTGCAATATTCAACTTCTTTATTATAGTGATTTCTGGGGCTGTTGAACATGGCAATCACTATACACTTAATATGGTGTATGAACAGATTCTGGAAAGAACAGCATACAACATGACATTTGGACCATTTGGTGGGGTCAAAGGTAGGTACTAGGTTAATGTGTAACAACTCCACAGAGAGATTGTATGTAATTACACCCAGCCATGCAGTTGCCAGTTATGAGATAGTAAAGATCAACACAGGCAACTGCATTAATTTGTAAAATTCACCATACCGAAAAATATGGTGCCATGCAATGTATAATTGTGGTAAAAGGGACAAAATATGCAAGGAATGTAAACAAACATGGCGGCTGGTCATGGTCCACCGCGACTTTCGGAAAAGAATAAAACCTCAGTGACTTGTGCTTCCATCTTTCATGGTAGTAGTAGGCAACACAACACTTGTAGTTAGCCATTTTTTGCCCACTGCTACAAATCTGTCTCAAAGGCAGCCATGTGTGTTTACATTCTTTGCAGATTTTGTCCCTTTTACCACAATGCATTGTGTGGCACCATCTTTTTCTCTTTATTGAATTGAATGAAAATCACATTGTGCTCATTCATTTGGCCAGTTCATGTGTTTTGTTTAAATATCTTGAAACTACTTTTTGTTGAATTGATCCTTAAATTGTCAGAAGTTAATTAAATTTTAAAATAGGTAAGTGATCAAGTTCCTGATATTGTTATATAATTGTGTTTGATTTAGGGAAGGACTTCATCTGTGTGCAGTCAATGGATGGTATGCTTTCTTTCTTTGAACAAGAGAGTTTTGCATTTGGTCGCTTTCTACCTGGATTTCTCCTCCCAGGACCATTGACGTATGTTGCCAAGACAGATTCATTTATCACTTGTTCTACATCAAAACAAGTTGAGAGCTACAGGTAAGAAAACTAGTATTTATTTAATAATAAAATGATGCAGTTGAAGTTTCAAAATAATATATATTTAGCTATAAATTGTAAACTTAAAATAAAACAACTTTTAAAACTCAGTAGATTTGTTTGTTTGTCTGTTTTTGATTTCATAAAAACAATACTTTTTTGAGCACTTAACTTTGAGGTTTTTGGATTTTCTCATGACACTTGCAGAAAGTTGTTAAGATATGTAAAAAAATTGATGATGAAAATTTGGGTCAAATTTAGCGTCCACCCACACCCTTTCACCATTGCCATCTGGTAAACACTTACAGGGAGTTTCAACTTACAGCAGGTTTTACCAATCTGAGATATCTATTCAGCTGTTGTGAACTGTTATGTATGAATTTATCAAAATAATGAAATTTATGGAAATTATAATTTCATGTAAATATAATGCTATCATTGCTGACATTTTAAAAATTATGTTCTTTCTTTACATGAAAATTAACAGATATCAAACCCTAGCAGTAGCCACTGATGCAAACAATAAAGAAGACCTGGGCAACAAGAATATTTCTGGAAAAAGATTAACAGTAAGTTTTTACATTCTTATGGCCCTCTATCTTTCCATTCACCAACCTCTTATCAATCTATCTCTCTAGTCATTCACTCATTCATTCATTCATTCATTCATTCATTTACAGTTGGTCCGTCCATCCATCTTCCAAGCCCCCACCCTTCTACAGTATCATTCATTCATTCGTTCGTTCGTTTGTTCATTCATTCACTCATTCTTTTGTTTGTTTGTCTCTCTGTCTGCCCATCCATCAATGTACATGTATCAATTTGCCCACCCACCTACACATGATCCATTTCTCCCCATTCATCCATCTATCTGCAGGCAGCTCTTCTCAAGTGATTTAGTTTGCCTATTTTTCCAGCAAGGTGCCGTCATGAAAAGTGACATCACATTTAAAGATTACAGCACACAGGAAGCTTAAACTCAAAAAACTGACAAACTAAATTGCTTGGCACCTAAAGTATACAGACTACAATAAAGACAATACTAAAGTCCCATGGGGGGTACTCCCATATATGGGCTATATGGGGACATGCCGCCAGATAAGGTATACTTTTTTTATCAAAATTCATAAACAGGGTGTGGTTTTTTGGGCAGAAAATTCTCAACAGGGTAAACTTTTTGCTTCTCTTGCTGTCATAAACAGGGTTGCTTTCCCAAAACAGCGGAATTTTTTTTCAGTCTTGTGTCTGTCATAGACAGGATGCCTTTTATACCTTACAGTATGTCATAAACAGGGTATGGGAAATGTTCTACTTTTTGTCATGAACAGGGTCAGGGTTTGACAGCCCATGTAGCACCCTCACCCAAACATAGGTTGAGTACCTTCCCCCCTCCCCATCCCCAGACTGAAGTTTTAATTGATAGGAAAAGTATATCTTAAACAAGGGTCCTTTAAAGACTGTCTTGGCTAACCAGTCATTATATTACTTAATGAATGTTTCTTATTTCTGTGTGTTTCAGGTGGACTGGACATCGAACATAGGAGAAAATGCCATTGACATAAAAATTTTTACCCATCCAAACACCCCAGTTTGTATATTAATTTTAGGTATGTATCAACCATAATGCCATAATAGTATAGTCTGAGCTATTCATCAGAATTTACATGCATGCAACAATTTGTATTTGGTGACATAATTTTCTGTTCTGTTGTGCCAAGTATAAACTACAAATTACTTTGTCTATGATACCTATGATACCTACCGTATTTTCCAGTGTATAAGTCAACACTTTTAGACTTAAAATTGACCCCCAAAATTGACCTCGACTTATACACCGGTAACAAGTTGCAAGTTTCAGTTGAGTTCAGCTTTTACTGAAACAATATACAAAGTAACAACTTTGTGATGTAAGCAGTTAATCAAGGCCATTCTAGGCACCAAAAAATGTCAGTAAATGCCAGGAGTAAACGATTCAACATCGTGTTTACCAACCACACTTCTTATCATCAATTGTCATCAATGAGTGGTTTACTCAGCGTCATTTATCAGTTTCCTTATCCAAATCAGCTTCTCTTTGTGTAAACTTTAATCATGAAGAAACCCTAACATTCTTGAGGCCTTCAGATGGTATGCAAACAAAAATTATTCAATATTTGAGAAAGATTCGTACTTTATCATATGGGCAACAGTACAATTTTTCAACATGCATTGAGCAAACAGCAAACAAGCCACGCGATCACATGCAGGACACATGCACCTCGACTTTTTGAATGGGATATTTCTTGGAATTGATATAATCGTTTGTTTTTCTTCTTTCAAGTGATGATAGCTTTTTTCAAAACAAATTAAAGCAAAATACGATAAATCATTGCAGCTTCTCCCAAAAAGCTCCTCTGATCTTGCCAGTACGTGACTGTTTACGGTATTTTCGTTTGGCAGTGTTCATGTCTCCTGTGGTTTTATGGTTCATTACACTTCAATTCTTATTTGATGGGTCAACCCTTCTTAGTCTGCACATGTTGAACATCAACAAGGCTGCAACTGAAAAATTTCGTCCAAAACATTGCTGTCATCGAACATTTGTTTGTCAAAAAGTTGATGTTTGTGCTTACTCAAAATCACCTTGGGGAAACTTGACTTCATGGTTGGATAACTATGCAGAAATTATTACTTGAAAGTTGCAAAATAGAAAAGCAAAGCGTTCCAGCTTCAGTGACACATATCGAAATGGAGATATTTTGCAACAATAAAAATGTTCAAAGTGTAATTCTAAGTAACTTTTGCAGTGTACAACTCATTTCAGAAGCATTTAAAGTTAATTGACTGACAGAGTGATCGACGTGCCAGAAAACAGATGGCAGAAGAAACGAGTTACTTCGCTGGAAAGGAGAGATGTGTTGGTACCGAATGAGTTCGAAGTGCGTTGGAGAAAAACGCAGTGTGTTTGATAAAAATGAAGGCTCAATCAACTGGCGTTTGACCTACGTTCTTCACACCTTGGTGCATTTGAACGCATTTTCGGCAAATGCCCCTCGTTCAAAATGAACAGGTTCGAAGTGTGTTTAGAGAGGTTTTCACATGGACAGTCACATATTTGTTAACTTTTCTTTGAGCTGTTACCATAACTCCATGCTTGCATTTAGGGGTTTTAGGTCTTGAGCAAGACCAGTATTTGGGGCCGACTAATACACCGAAATTTGGAAAAGTTGTTATTTTTGCCCTCAAAACTTAGTCTAGTGATTGACTTATACACCAGAAAATACGGTAGTACTTACATGCCATGTATTTTTATGTTGCATAAATTTAACATAATTTATTATAAAGTTAAAAAGTAATGAAATGGTCCAACTTGTCAAATGATAAAATTGGTCAAAATTATCCTGAGACTTGAGTTGCTAAAATTGTGTTGTCAGTTACTGTATTTTAATAAATTTTTCTTGTACGGCCTGCTTTGGTATTCCCTGTAGTTTATTGAGTTTATTATCATATATTAAATGTATACATGTATTATTACAAAGAAATGATAAAATTGGTCAAAATCATCCATTCCCTACAAAATTCTATAAGATATGTATTTTTGTGTGGGCTGTATAATGCTGCATTTTCTCCACTCAAACTGTTCTCTTTTGAAATTAGCAACTGTGAATTTTCTTTCTACAACATTGTTCAGTCCATTTAACAAAACTCTGAGACAAGTCAGGCAGGATGGAAAAGATCCTGAGCTCTTTGACTAATGCATTCATGTAATATACATTTTTAGGTCGTGACCTCAAGCCAGATATTCCCAACTGGCCTAACCAGTTGTTTCAGTCAGTTGAAGTACATAAATACATTGTATACCATAAATACCAGCATATAGGCTGCACTTGTTTTACTATGATTCTCAGTCCAAAGTTAGGAACATAACCTATGCATGTTTACGAGCATTTACAGGTTATTAATAATAATATCCATAATATAAAAGATAAACTACTGGTACTTGTTGTAGTCATGACAATCAGACCACATCCAAGAACCAGAGCTGAAATCTAGGATCAAAAAGTACTAATTGCTAGGGCTGGGACGAATCTTCGAACCTTTGAACCTTTGTTCATTCACGTTGCCTTTGAAGGTTTTTGTCAACCTTCGAACCTTTGTTTCTTTGGTCAGTAATTTTAAATTTATACAAAACAACTGCATATTTCAATTTTTAGAGTTGGATTACAGATTGAGTTCATTTTCCTTACTAATACAGAATAAATTATTTGAATTTGAAATATCGCTTTTGTGTCTCAGACTGCGCTGCTTAGTGTAGGGTGAATATGTTGGGTGGTCGTGCAGCGGCATATAGTAACTGTGTTTTCATGTGTTGGAGCCAGAGATCAAGAGTGTTTTATTAAGTACTTCCTGAAACAAAGGTTTGAAGGTTTGTTCGAAAACCTCAATAACCTTCGAAGGTTGTTTTATGGCCTTCGCCCCAGCCCTACTACTAATTGCCTTTAAGGGCATCAAAAACTTCAGAAATACTAGGGAGGGGGTAGCTGTCTTGATAGCAAATTAGTTCAGCTTTCTATAGTCTGTCAACACAGGATGTATAGTCCCATTCTCCATTCACCTCATCAATAGATAAACTGATATAATCACCTATCAGACTAATGTGAATACAGTTGACTCCCATTAACTGGAACCCACGGCAACTTGAACCTCACACAAACTTGAAGTAATTTTGTTTTCCCTTCAGGTCATTTTCTTTATAATTTTACCCTTGACAACTCAACCTTTTTCAATTTCCCTTGAAGGTTTTGAGTTATTGGGGTAAACCATATTAAATAATATGTTTTGTGGTTCATTTCTTCATACTAGATATATTTTTGCTTTAATCTACAGGTGAAAGGTCATTATTTTGTCTCAAAGAAAATGGAACCGTCTTATTTATGAAGAAATTAGAATATAATCCTAGCTGTTTTATCCCGTACGATTCAGGTAAGTGTTTTTATTTGATACAATTCTGATAGTTGAATTTATGTTTTCAAAAGTGCCATTAAGTTTCAGTTTATCGTAAATCCATCTAAACTTATCCACACATACCTTTTCAGTTTTGTCAGTTGTACTTAAGGTCACAACCACCATTTCTTACTAGCTTTGTAAAAAGTCATCTGGTTGACAGTTGGTGGTGATAGCATGGTTACTGTGTAACAGTCAGCCTTTGAGCCACCTTTCAGATCACTCTATGAAGACCCTAGGTAACTACATTTCAATTAACAAGCAGTTACCTGGATTTGAGACTGCCCTTCTCTCCATTTTCACCTTCTCACTAGTTACTAGACACCTCCCATGTGATTGCCATATCATCAAACTTGGTCACTCATCACGGTTCTACACCAAGTGCTTTTGCTCTTTCACGTCTCCTTTCTCTAGTCTGTGTGGTCATTGTAGTGGTAATTCCTAATTACTAGTGTTGATTTTAACCTTTGCAGTAAAAGAAGGAACTGTCAACACACTAATAGGAACACATAACAAAACTTTGATGGTGTATAATGATGTTACGTTGATGTGGGCTGCTCAGCTATGTACTGTGCCAGTAACAGCAAAAATCGCCTCATTCCAGTAAGTTCTTTAAAAGTGTTCAAATTGTTAAAGAAGTAAATTTAACCCTTTCAGCCCCAGCCAGTTTATCGACATCTGTTTTCTCCCTACAATATCACTACAAAGTAAGTTTGGTTGTGAGAATAAAGGAAATGATCACACACAGCAAACTATCTAGTATGAAAAGCAAAATTCTCCCAAAATCTTTAAAAGGAAAGTATGGAGACAGTTTAGGAGAATTTAGCAATACACCATATGTCGTGTTTGGGGCTGAAAGAGTTAATCAAGGTTACAAATGATTTGATAATGATACCATCATGTTCTTGACTCTGTTCATAGTTACATGTACATGTAAAGTGAAGGATTGTGGTGTGATTTTAACTTTTACTGACATTCAAGAATGGTTCTTTCTTATTGTAATTTTTCTGTCCACAAATCTTTGGTATTTTTTTCAGCTCATGTCAACGTTTGTTGGTTTTGGAAAGGTTCTCAGAAATCTGTGTATGTCAGAATAGAAATTTGAGTATGCAAAAGACCTTAAAAATCATAAGATCTCCATAAATTTATGAAAAGACCTTTAGTTATAGATTCACCTGGTTAGTCAAGTTTTGAAATAATATCGCTTATTTGCCTTGAAAATGTAATTCTTGGTACAGATTTTTTAACTTTTTAAGGATATGAATATTTCTTTCTGCAAGGTCCTAATAATATGTCTCAAAGGGTCCTTGAAAGTCCTTAAAAAAGTCCTAAATTTTAAAAAGAAATGAGCTGTATCAACCCTGTGCTTAATTAGTCTTAATACAATCATGTACAGGTGTATACTGTATAGTTTTCACCCTTGATATAATTTTGGTGCTGTTTTGTATCTCTAGAGCTTTACTTTATCTCTGTTTATGGTGCAAAATCCAGTTTTCCGAACATGTTTATGTATAATTAAACACTGAAACAGTTAACAAAAAGTATCTTTAAAGCTATCCCCCATATACGGTTTCTATCTGTGGAATATAGAATTACTGTAGTTGTGCTTCTGCAAAAATAGTTTTTTCATAAATTTAAATTTTTAAATCCAAAATGGATGTCATAATCTAGTGTAGGTTTATCTTGCAATCAATCTTTTGGTACAAAATCTCAAGCTTTGACTCTTCAAATATAAGCTAGAGATAAAAAAAATAACTACATTATGTTTATTGGTTGTGAGTGAGTAGTGCAGTTGGTAAGATCTCCGACTGCCAACCAGGAGGTCCCGGGTTTGATCTCCGGCCTTGTTGAAAGTTGAACTTTGTGAGACCTTCTTTCACCACACCGTCCGCGGACAGGGACTCTAAGCCGTTGGTCTAGTCTCTTGAAATGCTGTCTCAGGGGACTTAAAAGAACCAACAACAATACAACATTTTTTTTCGCATTTCTTTCCTTATTTTACATTTTTGAGATTGACTATGTTTTATTTAGTACAAGTTATTGTGGAAGTTTTTTTGAGAAAAAAGGGAAACATAGGTCCATGTACATTGAAGGAAAGGCCTAGGGTCTAAAAGAACCGTTAGGTTTTTGAGTTAGACACTAGAACCCACACACTTCTCGAAAAGAGTAGGGTAATCCCGGTGTTATGGTGAGGGCCACATAGAATATTACTATGTGTAAAATGTGTTACCCTCAATAAATAAAGTGTATTTATTTATTTATTATTATTTATTGTTTCAGGGACCTCAAAGGTGTGATAGTAACACTGGATGACCTTGGTTACTTGCAGTGTTCCTATCTGGGTACAGATCCCTCGCTGTTTGTCACACCAGCCCCAGAAGCTAGGGATATCAACTATGAGGTATCAAGACAATCTGCGCAGCTAGAAACAATTCCACTAAACCATTTTAGAACTCTGCCAGCGGCATATGAGAGCCTAAATACATTTATGAGGCACGAAGTGGGCTGCATGAAATATATAAATATGTGTATCAACTATGAGGTATTAAGACAATCTACGCAGCTAGAAACAAATCTACTAACCCGTTTTAGAACTCTACCAACGGCATATGAGAGCCTAAATACATGTATAAGGCACTAAGTGGGCCGCATAAAAACCACCACTAAGATTTTAACTAGGATTAGAGCTGGGAGTAGGGTTTGGGTACTCTCCATGAATTTAAAACATCAGCTGGTGTACCTGACTCACACAACTGAAAATATTTTGAATATTATCCATTAAGATTCGTGAAGACTATTTGTTGTTAATTACCAGGTACCTTGTTGTTAATCAAATCCATGAAATAACGCTAAGACTATTTGCTCAGTACTATATCTTAGTGCATATAGTTTTATCCAGAAAAATTTCAGTGCACCAAGTTTTATTTTCATTTATACAGGAGGCTGATTCTGAAATGAAGGAATTGCAGAAGGTGATAAGAGAATCAACCGTTAGTCCAGGTACTGTGAAAGATTCACTTAAGATATTGATAAACGTTAACATGTGTACATACTAATTACTATTTGCTGAAGTCTAGTTGAGTTGCTAAAGTGTTTGGTTAAGTGAGTCGAAACTGAGAATGCGCAACATATTTGAACGTATGGTTTGTAATTTTCACCACGAGGGTTGATCATAAATCCCATGTTTTGACAATATTTTGATTATTGTATCAGTTATTAAGGTCTTAAAACGTCTTAAATTGTTTCGGTTTCAGGCATTAACTGTAGAGTCTTGGTTCCTAAGTATTAGGAACAAGGTTCATTTGAGTTTTGTTTCTTTTACAGAAATTGTGCCTCGTGCTGAGCAGAAAGACGACCTACAAATTCAAGTTCACGTTCCTTCAACATTAGATAAATTATCGGTAAGTGATACTGATTCAGTTTAATTTACGGTCTAAGTGTGCAAGGTTTTTATTAAGTATTGAGTACTGTAAATATTCCAGTCTCGCATTCGCTTTTAACAGTGGCTAAAGACTATTTTTACAGTGTTATCCTCGACTTGATGTTAAA
>JANRMR010037556.1:0-14730 GCA_025434825.1 Bergia sp. 'catenularis' | reverse complement strand
GTGGTAGTAGTGATAGTGGTAGTGGTAGTAGTAGCAGTAGCGGTAGCGGTAGTGGTAGTGGTAGTGGTAGTGGTAGTAGTGATAGTGGTAGTGGTAGTAGTAGCAGTAGCGGTAGCGGTAGTGGTAGTGGTAGTGGTAGTGGTAGTAGTGATAGTGGTAGTGGTAGTAGTAGCAGTAGCGGTAGCGGTAGTGGTAGTGGTAGTGGTAGTGGTAGTGGTAGTGGTAGTGGTAGTGGTAGTGGTAGTAGCAGCAGTATATTAGTTACGTATAATCAAACAGTAATGACATAATTTAGTTATTGGGAAATTTTTAAAAGTCTGACAAAACATAAGTTCCTAATTAATACTGATCTCAGACAGAGATGTGAGAGTGGTGATTTGTAAATGAGACACACGAGTCACGCTACTGATAATTTTGATGCCAGCATCATAGTGATGGCAAGTCAGAAATGACTTGTTAAAGTGCTTCTTGGATCAAAAATTTTAATTGTCCATTCTCTTCATATTTTAAAAATATAAGTACCTTTAAATTACTATGTCAAGTTTAAAAATAAATTATCGTCCGGAAGTTCGAAAACTGTACCTGTAATTTTCGATTTCGTATCGCTGCCATTACTGAATTCGAAAGTGGTCGTAACTTGACATGAGAGTTGGGTCGAGCTGACCCTAACAGGAAATGACGTAGAAGACTCACCTCGCCAAAACTTTCGCGTCATATGTTTGCATGCAGAAGTGATGTTTGAGGGTTTTGTCCTGTTAAAACTATGCCTGGTCGTTGCTGTGTGGTACAAAGTTGTAATTACGAACAAAATGATGAACTTGGGGGAGTCTTCTACGTCACAAGCATAGCCAAAGGCGAGACTATTTACGATGGCCGGAGGCACATCGTTAAAAATTCGAGGCCGTTCGAGTCGCGTTTGGCTCAGCCCGCAGTATATTGCTCAGTGGTCAGCGGTATGACCGCGCAAAGGAACCGACAAAGACCGTCTTCTTTAGGCCATCGTGCAGGCTACTTGAAGCCACTTGTTACATAAAAATTCATGGGATTATTTTTTGTGAACGAACGAATAATGGCAGACAGATTTTTAGGAATTTTTAGCAGATTTTTGACAGATATTTTCAGGCTGTGTAAGGGCAGATCAAAATAATTTATTGTGATTTGTATTATTTTGAACCTATGGAGTTGAATGAAGATCAAAACATTATAAAACAGCGAGAAAATTTTTGATCTAGAAGCACTTTAATAATACCAATTGACAAGAAGTTACATCAAGTTTTCTTGTTTCTCGCAATTAGCTTGATAACACAAAGGTGAAAACTTACAGCATCAACAATGTCCTTGATGTCCCGATAGTCATAAGATCGTTTCTGTGATTTGCCAGAGCTATATTGGTATCCACCTAAAACAAAACCATTTTTAATGATCATTAACTTTCTCACACACAATGCGAATAGCAATGGAATAGTATACAAAGGAAGCTGGATTATACAAGTGCCTCTACAGCAGCTCATAACCAAACTGTCTTTAATTAGTAATATTTATTTTTCTTACCGGGAACGGCATACACATCAGGCATGTCCTGCAGCAGCTTGTCACGAGTAATATCAGCAATGGGGCCCAACAAGACAACAGGGCGGACAAAACCAGCTGAGAACAACAAAAAAGTCAGAGGTCAGAGCAAGAAGAGTGGCTCCTCCAAATACAACCAGTAAAACTCAATCGAGTCAAATTCCAGATTTCTTTTGCATTTAACTAGCTGTTATTTTAACAGCTTCATTTTGACTAACAATGTACAAAAATTAAATGAACAATAACAGAAAGTCAATGAAAGACAACATACAAACAAAATTAAGGCTGCCAAACGGGTGGGGCACAAAAGGGACTAAGTCCCATTTATTGTGTCCACCTGTGACTAAACCATGTTTTACTTGTGAACTGTTCACCGGGCCTAAGAATAAAAACCTGAGATAAATTCCACCTACGGTGCTTGCGCTGAACACGTTCATATGCTGGCAACTGTATCTCTCTAACAGTGGAGTCTGATGGACAAACACAAGTTTATAGAAAACATTAGTACAGTTTGTGGATATGCGGGTACATAAAACATGTATCAGGTAAGTACACTTTTTATTTGTCCAAGTACCCATGAATAAGAACATTTTTGTAGACTTTGACAGTGACGGCATCTCCAACAATTCTTTGGATTGCCTTTGATGCTCTAACTGTACAATATATGTTTAGATCTTGACAAAAGTCAAATCTTTTGGGTTCAAAGAGACAGGTGGATGGACAGGCGAAGAACACAAGGCTGGAGAATGTTTAACAAGTAAGAAACTGATAGACTATGTAAACCATTTTGATTTAATGGATTATGGGTTGTAAAAGCCTTCACGCATAACCTTCATAAACTTAAAACTAAACTGGAGAAACTTAACCAGAAACATTTTTATTAACATGCCCCCATCTCATCCCTCCTCCCTTCTGTAAGTGCCTATCTCCCTCCTTAGAACCTGAATCTTAGTTTATTCCCCTAGGGCACCCAACAGAAGGCAAAACATTTGCCGATGAGAAGTTCTTAATTATTCCAAGCCTAATCCCCACCCCCACCAAACAATACATGTATTATCCTTATAAAACCAAAGTGGAGTAGTGTATTGGAGACTCCAAGCAGAGTCACAACTCACCAAATGCAGCCATATCGAGCCTGTCTGAGGAGCGGAACTGGTAATTTTTCCTCAAAGAGCCTCTTTTCAGGGAACTTCGTTTGAGGGAACCAGTGCTGAACTTTTGTGGTGTTTTCTCCTCCTTCTTCTGTTCCACAACAGCAAGCTGCTCAGCTCTATCAAGAGTGTCATATAGTTTGGAAACTTAGACAAAACGAACATGTTAAGGAGATGGGAAACTACAAAAAAGCTAATTAAAAGTCCTTTCCTGAGCCAAGTGCCTCATAAGGCCAGTGCTTATCTACAATTCCCATAGTGTTCAGGACAATAAGTCATCACCTGTAAGCCCCCAGCAGAAGCTGGTACTCATTATATGCCAAGTTGACTGGAGCAAGTCAAATTAAGTAACTAAATCAAGAACACAATTATGCAATGATCAGGCCAGGGTTCAAACTTACGACCTTTCGACCCACTAACCACCAAACCACTGCACCACTGGGTATATATATACACACACACACACACACAGTCAGGTATTCCCCATGGGGCTTTTCAGCAACCTACAGCTCACAAGGTCAAACCGAAAGCAAATATAGACACCTTCAGCAGCCACTATACGGTCCATTCTTGACCTCATAGCACTGACAGCAACCAGCTGGAATAAGTTGTGTGAAGTAGACAGACCACAGCACCAGGTGGCAGTCTTTGTCACCAACCATACATGCTCTGACTGTAAATTCTGAATTTTTTAAAAAGCATTTGAATAATTATCATGCTGAAATTATCTGTGAGTACCAACTATCACATGTCCTCTGTCCTCATGTCCTGTGGATTCTGTTTATTTGAACTTTGAAGTTGGATTCATGTTAACTAGGCTAAACGTAAACAATCACGTCAGTAAAGATTCGCCAGCACAATTATCATGTTTGTACTGCTGGAAGGAGATCAGCTTACACCAACCTGCATTTGTTTGGGACTACACCAGACTCTGTCTCCACATTCATCATTTTGTCAACCAACTTGGCATGCCATGACCCTATCACTCCATTGTACATAGTGTCTGTGACATGGAACACATCTTCTTTGTTGAAAGACAGTTCTTCAGGTTTAGATGCAGGGGCTTCATAGTTAAAGTGAGCTCTGCAAACCAATTTAGTCCTCAGTCAAAAGAATCCCAATTTGTGATGCAATGACTATTGCTTAATAGATCAAACCAATAAATAAGGGGTTAAAGGGACTGTTTCACGGCATGATTGCACAATCTTTCCATCACTCAGCAAAAACCTTTTTCAATACAACAATAACAGATGTTACGAATAGTTCAAGCACCATTCTACCTTCAGTGTTGCAAATGCGGTGTGGATGGCTCAATTTCATGGATGATTGAAAGGGATTACAGTTATGAGTGCTGGAGTGAATTTAGTGTTGGCTCATAGGATAAATTATTGACTTATACACTACAACGCCAAATGCTTTGATCCTTGACACTTCTGTTCGTTAAAGGGTTTCTTCAAATGTCAAATTAAACAGCTATGATCAATATACTGTGAATAAAAATTAAAGGAACTATAGTTTTGGAAAGTGGCAGTTTTGTATGAAACAACCATGAAACTGACCCTTTAACACTAGAAGACTAAGTTTTTATGCATTGGTGTCGAGTAAGCTAAATATGTGGTTTAAGCAACAAAGGTTGATAAGGCAAGTTTTTTGGTGTGTGGTTGGTGTAAAGCTGGGGTCTAGTTGCAGACCCTAAAATAATAGTTGGCAAACCATTTATGTTCTGGACCTAGAGGGTAATTATATCATGGACAGAAGTGTTTCACTGCAAAATAATTTATACAAAGCTACATCAATGACCGCTCAGTGTGTGAAACTCGAGAAACTGTCACCTGGATTTTCTATCCTAAATTTGTACAAAGTTACATCCATATTTAAGTTACAAAATCACCCTTGCTAGTCCAAGACAGAATTTTTTACTTTTCTCATTCAAGGCAAATTAAAAAGAAAAATATCTGCTGATGGTTTGTGTACATGCATGTGAAGCTATAATGGCACATTTTTGCATAGTCATGTATTCTTACTCCTACATTTTGTCTCTGTCATATCATGTGCATAACTTTACAGACCATGATAATCTGTAAAGGTTGTGCAACTATGTAATCACAACCACACTGCTGTTCATGAGTGACTTACTTGATATGGAAGTCATCACCTGGTTCTTTTGAGACCTTGTCAAAAGCTGTCACAAAAACAAAAATAATGTAAATTTTAGTGTCTTTCCTTTGCAACTACTTGTAAATGTTTTGTTTTTGTGATGGCTACAACACAAAAACTAATACCTAATAATAATAATAATAATAATAATACAATAACAAATGGCTTTTATATCATATAAAACAGAGTGCTAGTTTATGCTCTTCCCAGAATAGTTTAAAAATTAACAAAATTATCTCTTCCTGAAAAAATTGTCTTCATCTGGAGACAGAATTTAACATCTTTGCGGCCTGGGGAAGAGAGTTCCAAAGTTTAGCAGCAGTATAATTGAATGGTTTTTCTCCTGATATAAGTGAACAAACAATAGGTGTTACCAGTAGATAGTAAGAGGAGGATTGAAGTTGTCTAAAAGGCTTGTTGACTCCGACAAAATCGGCAAAGTGAGTAGGGCAATTCAAAGGAAATCCCATCTTGCACAGGAAACTAGTGCAGCTGCTTCACAGCTGGTGTAACATGCTCTCAACATGTAATACTAGTCATTGTAAGCCACTTCATTTTGTAATCTTTGTAAATTCAAATCAAATAAAAGTCATATTCTTACATATTCATCCTTTACAGCCTTACTGTACCACTGGCAGTATTACAAAAACACAAACAGAACCTCAAATTCACAAGTGTCTTGTATGCTGAACAAAGCTCCCAAAATTTATGTGTTAAAAGAAGTATTAAAAAGCTTCATTGTCTGTGATGTCTAATTATTGCTACCTGTCAATTCCTTGCAGGCATATTAAAGTCAACCCAAAAGGCTGTACCTGCTCTCTTGTGCTGAGCCAAAAGAGTCACTTCATCTCCAAGTGACAGCAAGATCAACACAGCCTCTTCCCTGGTGATGTCTTTGAAGTCGATGTCATTGGCCTGGGAACCAAATGAGAACTCCATTAACTAAAAATAACACTAACACTTGTTTCCTGCCCACAGTCCTCCAATACAATTAGTGATCATCAGCGAACTATTCCCAGGGTTTAAACACCTACCAGTATATTTTATTCCTAATTTCCATGACTCTTCCATGAACTAGGTTTAGAGAACCCATGACTTTTAAAATATCCCAAAAACTGATGAATCACGAAGCTGTTTGCCATGAGGTGACATATTAATCTTACTCGTTCTGCACACAGATCTGATTTTCCACAACTCTCCAAGAACAACCAAAGATCTCCCAAATAAGGCCCTTATTTTCCGTGAGTCACTAGTCAACAAGTCAAAATCTCTTCAATAATGAGTGATTCAGATATATGAGTGGTGTTACAACATAGGCTTGTTGGGTAACAGAAACTATCAAAAACATGTTCACAGTACCCTAACACTAATGCCAAAAATCATGTCAGTTACAATTTATTGTGGGACCAAATATCAACCCTACACCCAACTAAGACCTTAAAACCATAAACCTGACCTTACCCTTAGCCAAACCCTAACCTTAACTCTAAACCTAACCATAACCATAGAACCTTAACCCTAATCCTACACATTAACCCTAAACCCTAAACCTAACCTTAACCTTAGAACCCTAAGCCTAATTTTAACAACAGAACCTTAAGCCCAACACTAACCATAACCTTAAACCTTACCTTAAACCTAACCTTGAACTTAGAATACTAAGCCTAACTCTAACCTTTAAACTACAAGTCTAACCTTAACCTTAACCTTATAGCCCTAAGCCTAACTTTTTTCATTTACTCATGAATGACTCATTTGACACATAATTAAAACTATGGTACTCCCCGCAGTCTATTATAATCTATTGTTTTTCTCAAAATTGGTTTGGTCAAGGCTGAGCTGACTGGACCAGCTCTGCTTGGTATGAAACTCCACAAGTGGCTCATTATTTCAACACCACTACCAAGTAATGGCCTACCATAAGGATCTGGTCTCCTTTCCTTAATCCTTTATCATGAGCAGCACTTCCCTCCTTCACTGCCGCCACAAAGATGCCGACTTTGTTACCGCCCTGAACCTGAATACCCAGACTGCCACTCTTACGGAAAGCAACAAGTCTGGCATCCCTGCACAGAAAAATGAAAGCATTTTACTTTGTTTTGTTTCCAATAAAGTGATGAAGATACAAAAACTTACTTTACTGTAAGGTGATCATTTCACTTGACAGTCTAGATATTAACTTCTTTAGTTTCTAGTTTCTAGTTAATATTCATGAAATGCATTTGCAAGTAATAAGAATTTTAAATTAAAGTAATTAGCCATGATTATGGTAACTAAACTGCAGCCAATGGAGCTTTTTCTTGATACATAACAGAAAGATGTCATCATGGAGAGTTTGGATTTGGAATCCATGTTCATGACAATGAAAATTGGACTGTAGGAGTCAAAAAATCTTTCATTTTGATTTTCAAGTCAAATCAATCAGAGCTCTTTAAGGGTCTTTTCTTGTTGACTTTTGTTTTTAACAATTTACATGGGCTTAACTGCCACATATTTTGAGAGTGGTGTTAGTCTGAGAAGTTTTATGAAGTTTACCATCAGTGTAAATGCTGATGAAACCAATATTCAAAACATGCTTTTGGTTAAATTTAATTTTACTTTATTGTCACTAACACTGATGAAGAATTACTCCTTGCAAGGAAACCAAAACTTACAGGGGCAAGATATCAAAACCAAACACCTTCCTACAGGAGAAACACAAACACATTAAAGAAAAAGACATAATTATTTTTTAATAATATTAATGGACATCATTATTAGCAACCATTTCTAATTATCATACTAACTCCAGAAACAAAAATTATTGGGGAGCAAATTTTATCGTTGTTATACAATTTCTCCTAATATCCAAGTTCTCCAAAGTTACAAATTGAATGTACTGGTACATGTATGCCTTTGGAAGACCTTCACAACACAAATAAATGTTATTTTTTTATTTATTAATCGGACAGTCTTTTATCTTTTTTACATATTTGTGATATTAAAATTTTCTTTTAGTTTTATTATAAATTTTATGCAAACAGCACCTCTGAGCCTTGGCACGGGTGCTATAAAAATCCTAAACATTAAAAGTTTATTGATTCAAAAATCCTTTATAATGTCCTGTTTTATGCATTAATGTGACAGAACCTGAGAAGTTCACAACTACACATCAAGTACCCAATCCAAACTAGTAAGTGTCTATCAGACTGTAACATCAGTGCCAACCAACCACTTTTGTTAAGTTCACTTATAGAATTTTATGAGTAGTTACATATTAAATATAAATCTACTCAAAAGCACTTTCACTGACAAAATGTTAGTTATATGCTTAGCTCTCTAAGAAGTATTTGTCTAAGATTGCTCTCTTTACACAGCCAGCTGGTTAAAAAAAAAATTCTAACCGTGATCTACATGTAATTCTAAGTACCAGTACAAAGCTTAATAATATTAAGTATAATACTCCTACTGAATGACAAATATTTCCTACTCCTACACAATCACAACAGAACTCAATATGTGGTGTTGGTCCTGACAGCACAAGCATCAGCAGTGTTGGTCCTGACAGCACAAGCAAGGCTCGGGTATTTAATTTTCAATTCATGAATACAAATGCAAAAATGTCCCGAGGCCAAGTTCAGTTCAATCCCTAAATTCAAGTGACCAAGCCAAATACGAAAATCAGAAATAGAAACTCTTAATAGCCAAACATAAAGAGAAAAATTCTGGAACATATGCCCCAACCTATGCATGACCACGACCCCCGGGGGATAAGGGTTGAATGGGAACAAGTCTAAAGATATCCAGGCAGTGTAACTGTAGAGTCTTGAGAGATCCAACAAGTGTTAATGCTGAAAGAACCACGAATGAATAACAAACTTCGATTCTGAATATAAATAGTAGTCAATTTCCTGCCGAACCTTCCAAATATGGGCAGTTAATCCTGAGGGAATAACTGACAGCTATTGTTCTGGATTAGGAACTGTTTTCTCTTTTCCTTCATTGTTCCACTGCATTACACTATTCATCCAAAGAGAAAACCATTTCTAAATACATCTAAATTTTTGGGATTACCACCACTCCCTCCTTCTTCAGTTTTTCTGAATGCTACATAACGTTCAATTCAATGCTTACCCTCTGTAGGGAATACTCTTCCTCCCATCTGTGCTGCCTCGAGGGGTACTCGGCCCAGACTCAACATAGCTAGTTGTCATCTTGCTAATTGGGGAGGAGTGGTCCCAAGACTCAGATACTGGTGCTGCATGTGCCACTGAAACAAGTAAAGTTGAATCACTCATTTGAACAATGCACAGAAACAGAGACTTTTGCATTATTTTACCCACCATTTCAAACAAAATCAAATTTCAACAAGAATGAAAGAAGAATCCAGACTGATCACAAGACAGACAACCACTGTTTTTACCTAAATACACCAATCAGATATAAGATATTAGTTCACATGTCAAATACTGCATCATTACTCAGATCAGACAGGAAATTGATATTTCGTGCTAGTAATTTGTAATTGTACACTCAAACATTTGTTGTACACTTCAGACTGCACTATTTTCAAGGACTAAATAATTCAATGATTTTCAAGGAATGGAGCCAAAATTCAAGGGTTTTCAAGTCCTTGCAAAAAAACAGTAAATTCAAGGACTTTCAAGGAATTATTAGGACTGCAAACCTTGCTTTAGCTTTGTTTCTTAGCTGTTAAAATGAATTTCAGTTGAGAGGGTACAATATTACTTTTCAGAAAAAAAAGAACAACTGACAACAACAATGGAGAAGGACACTCAAATAAAAGGAATGCTGATCGCCTGACATCATGCTTGGCCAAAAAATTTAATTAAAAATAATTAAAGAAAATTAAAAAAAGTAAGAGAGAGAAGTGGCACCATGGATGCTTGTTTCTTGGGTTGTGTTTTCATTTACTTTAATTGTAACATAAATTATCACTGTTAACATAAATTATCACTGTAGGTGTTAGAATGTTCAAAGCTTGATTGTTAGGCAAAAAAACTTAACAAATCATTAATTATTATGTTTCAACGCTAAAAATGGGACACCTAATTATTAAATAGTTTTGACATTAAAACAAGACATCATGTTGGGCTTTACCTAAGATCTGGAGAAGTAAACTGTAGTTCTTACTAGACTATGGTTTGTAGAGACCAGTAAACATTTTTAAGCCCTTGTCAATAACATGGAAAGAACTAACACATTGAAGCAGCAATAGCCAACCTTTCCAAAATGTTTTGCATAACACAATAATCATTTAATAAGTACCTTCTGCAGGAACATGGACGTGTAAAGGCTCTTCTATATTATGTCTGTCATACATATCCTGTGGTTCAGAGGGGGGTCCTGGTCTCTTCCAGCTTGAATCTATCAGAGTATGAAATAATTTTATACTATTTCTTACAAATAGCAAAAATTCTTTAAAATCTTTCTGGTCCAGTCCAGCACATCTGATCAAAAAAATAAAATCTTGCTTATTCAGGATTGTAGCTGGTATGACAGGAGCCACCAGATTAACACAAGAAAACTTCTTAGATATATTTACAGAAAGTACTTGATGGGTCTTAGTAGGACTACAATCACAAATAAGAGTTAGAACTACAGTGCAACAGCTAAGATTCAAATATTTGGGATTTTTTTTTTTCATTCTGTGATATTAACATGTAGCAAATGCTTAGAATTGAATCAAAATTAAATTTTGTGAATTCCAGATTTAACACAACAAAATTACAACACACTGATACCTAATATATATCTATTAAATAAATACTTTTAAAATTTCAGAATCAACAAAAGTTTTTGTGTTTTGAAATTACATGAATCATTGTATACATCAAGAAGACTTAACTGTTAATGTCTAATAAGAGACATCTTTGTCCCTGGATATTTTAGATTGGGCTGAAACCTTAGAGATTTTAACTACCATCATGATGATGAGTACAAAATTATTTAGTACCCAGTAGGAAGATCTTTAAGACAAAATATATTTTTTGAAGATCTCAGTATACCTGAAAAAGGCATTCTTTTCTCCAACTCCTCGTCAGGAGGAGGGGGCCGGGCAGGCTTGGTATCTTCCTGATCATAAAACCTACAGAAAGGAAGTTATAAACATTTTAACATTTTAATTGCAAATAGTTTTTGTCAGCAAGGCAAAAATCTCATACATTTGCCTGGAGCTTGTTATAGCTTCTTACAAATTTTCCAAACTTCCACTGTCGCTTTCTCAACTTTATTTTCAAATTCAATCACAAATCATCCTATTCATTAAACTTGTAAAATTTGAGATAAAATTGTCACAATAGCAAAATAAATAGTAAATGCCACTGGTAGGTTTAATGCAAGAAGCATACTGATCCACTGTGACCATACAAGTCTACCTTTCCTGAATTACTGAAATATTTCAAACCTTTAATGATCTGTTTACCATGTGAAAGTACATGTCATTTTTATATCTTCCTTTGTTGTTTTTCTTACTTTATTATAGAAACTCTTCTGGTTAATACATGTAAAATACTATCCACATACACCTTATATTTAACCACACAAAGTACTATTAATAATATCCTCATTCACCCCACATAAATTATCTTCTCTCATAGATCTATATCTCCCACCTTACTACAATTCTTACTCTCCCAACCCAATGTAGAAAAGATATCCGAGCAATAGACCCCACCTCACTGCATGATTGTATGATACTCATTTACTCAACCCGTTGTGCAAAAATTTCCACTTATCTAGCACCACACCGTGTATTAATCCTCACTCACTAAACCAATATGAAATGATAAAATGATCCCTAACCCACCACACCCTTTGCACAATGATCCATAACCACCCCAACCATTGTATGATAATATACCTGCTAGGGCTGGGATGAAGGCCAAAAAAACCTTCAAAGGTTCATTGGGGTTTTTGAACGAACCTTCAAACCTTCGTAGCTGAACTCGTAGTGAAAAAACACTGCAAACATGAAACTGATTTTAAAAAGTCAAAAGCCAAGAAAAGGAACATGCAATACAGAGCCACACCAAGTCATCTCACCTTCAATTAGTCCTGTAAAATAAACACGACAACTTTTTCCAGCTTTTTCTTTTGATAACTTAAAACAGCCAGGTTTAACAACAAGTTTCTCAGAAATTAGGACACTTTTGTCGAAATATGCTGTTGTTTTGTATAAATTTAAAACTACTGACCAAAAAAACGAAGGTTCAAAGGTTGACAAAAAGCTTTAAAGGCAACTTGAATGAATGAAGGTTCAAAGGTTCGTCCCAGACCCAATACCTGCTCATCCCAATGTACAGTAATCCCCAACTGCCCAGCCCACTGTTCAGTAAAGACGAACCACCCCATATCGTAGATCCATTATACTGGCCAGTAAGTTCCTTGAAAACTAAGCTGTGTCAATTACCTGCCGGGAATATCAGGAACTCTATCATCATCATATCCATTGTGAAGAGCCTGGGGTTTGTCCTTGTGACGGTAACTTGCTGGCAGAGACTGTGTGTTGAATTGTGATGGGCCTCCTCCATCTTGCTTCAGAACCACAAGATCAAGACGATCCTTGGAATTCCTAACCAGATCTATGGCTGAGCGCAAAGTCAGTTCATCTGTCCTCCTGTCATTTATCTGATAATAGAAAATAATCAGTAGTTCAATGATAACTAATTTCTGTGAGTGTAAATGGTATTATCTTACTTAGACTTAGACTTAGTCCCTCTCGTCCCCTGTGGGCCAATGGGCAATGGGCTCACACCATTTGTCTCTGTTGGCGGCCAGTGCTTCAGCTTCAGTGGGGCCAAATTGGAATGTCTTATGCCAGGTTTTCTTTGGTCGACCCCACTTTTTCTTGCCTCTTATAGGTGTCCACCAGATGGCATATTGGGCACAACATACTGGTGGTAGGCCTAGCACATGTCCCACAAACCACAGTCGCCTCTTATAGGTGTCCACCAGATAGTATAGTGGGCAGGACATGCTGGTGGTAGGCCTAGCACATGTCCAGCAAACCACAGTTGCCTCTTATAGGTGTCCAGCAGATGGCATAGTGGGCAGGACGTGCTGGTGGTACAATCTACAATTACAGTACAATCTACAAATATATTATCTCACTTACCAGTATTAATATGACTGAAGTACTTCCAAAAAATTGACACAATTTGGACAATTTATTGTTAAATAGATGTTCAAACAAACTCAAATAAACCCAACTTTGTAGCCACTTTTACCTTCATAAGTACATCTCCTGAACGAATACCGCCATCATTTGCTGCCACGCCCTTCTCATCAATTTCCTTAATGAACAACTGGTGGCCAAGGGAGAAGCCGTAGCCTTTGACCTTATCCCTAATAAGGGTTATGTGTTGGGGCTCTCTCTTCAGTGGTGTGGGTTCTTTCTTGGGAATGGAAACAATTTTTCTTCTCTTGATAATCTGAGGTTAAAAGAAACATACTGTAAGTAAAATCAAATTACAGTAATATTATATCAATAAACACAAGAAAAAAATTGATGGCGGATTGTGTCATGCAGTAAAACCATTATAGTATGCTTACAGCAGAAGTGTCTGGAACTGATATTTTGCCAATTTTTGATTTGTAAGGAAATCTCCATATTAAAATTTAATATAAGCCAAACTTTGATCAGTTGCATCCGTTCAGGAGCAGAGTGTTTGTTACTTTTAGAAATCCGTAGCATACCAGTATCTGAAAAGTTACATTGCTGTTAGTAGGTCATTACTTTCAATGGGTTGGGTTGTTTCTTTTGGAACTGATTAAAGTAGTTGATTTATTTTTCAGTATGGGTATACTTAAAACAAGGGCTCTTCCCAGACTGAATTACAGCAAAAAAGGTCCCTAATTAGCATATCAATAAACTAATTTACATTTCTTTTTAAAAATATACCCATCATCACTTGTCCAGGCGTTTTTCCCATTAGCACTGACTGTTTTAAATTTCTTGCACAAATTGCATGTCATAGATTTCTTTTCTTTGTCGAACAACCACGAATGTTCCAGTTGAATTGAGATCAATGTTGATCTGATTTCTCATCTGTTTTCTGTGATCTTTTACTTGGCTTCTTTTCTTCTCGGATTTTGTTTTGAATGATGATAGCTGTTGCTTTTGGTAGGGAAATTGATCTTACTAAAGTAGAGTTTGCATTTCATTTTCGAGACATGCTTATAAAAAAAAAAAGCACTCAGATGAACAGAAAAATATACACAAGCACCCTCACACTGTGTTTGGTAGAAAACCAAGTAAAACCATAGAAACAGCCAACATGAAGATGTACCACTGACATTTATACAGGCAGACTCATTCATTTTCATTTGATCATCGAATTTTGCATTTGTTAGGACATTGATCAATGCTTGCCCTTCAACAATGCTCAAAAAACAAACATATATTTTTTCGATGGAAAATCAACTGACTAAACAAAAGGGCACTAGGGAAAACAAAAGGGCACTTGAAAAAACAAAAGGGCAGAGCACCCTTCTGTTTCAGTCTAGAGAGAGCCATGAAAATGTAAGGTTAAATACTAGATTGAAAACCCACCAGTCTAGCAGAGTTGCCAGAATCTTTCAAAGCTTGAACAGCAGTGGAGTGCATCACATTCTCCACATCTCTGTCATTGACTTGGCAAATAATGTCACCAGTTCTGTAAGACAGTAACAAAACTAAGTTAAATTTGGGTTTTGGTTTTTAGGTTACAGTAAAAACCCACGAGTAAGAACCTACATTTTCCAGGGTTAGCCTAAACAGGTTCTTACATAAATGATGGTTAACATAAATTTAGGCTATCTAGGTTCTTAATAGGTTCTTAATTTCTTGCAAAAAATTATGTCGTTGCTAAGA
>JANRMR010037446.1:0-14732 GCA_025434825.1 Bergia sp. 'catenularis' | reverse complement strand
GGCACTACTAGATCAGCTCCCTCCACCACTTGTGACATGAAGGCACATGGCACTACTAGATCAGCTCCCTCCAATACTTATGACATAAAGGTACACTTTACTTTTAAGTAACAATAGGTGGATTTTTGATCATGTCTTGTTTATATTTTTCCTCGTTATCATAAAGAGAGGATGTTCTACGGGGGCGCGTATAGATGAAGTTTATTTCTAAGTGGTAAAGTATTTTACGAACGAGAGCGGCGAATGACGAAAATAGATTTTGCACGAGAAAATGAAATTCATATCTTTAAGATGTCTAATCCTCCTTTTTATTACATATACTATAAAGTACAAGTTTTTGGAAATTTTTGCAACCAATTTAAAATGTCGCAATTGAAGATCTTGTGAGGAAAGAAATTTTGTGTTGGCTTGGTATACCTTGAGCAGCAGTATAATGGAAATGGATTTATGAAGGGTTTGATCTTACACATACAGCTAGAACAGACGCAAGGCTTGCCCACCCAAACCTGGAACGAAGACCAGTTGGCCAAGATGGTAAAATCGGACAAGGTGCGAGCCTTGTGGGGCTCTAAGGAATATGAGGAGGAAACTACAACTGACAAAAACCCTGAGGAAGATAAGACTCACAAAGAGCCGATGAACGCAGCTGATAACAGTGCACGTAATCCCGGCACAGATAGTTCCGATATGTGCCTGCAAGAGAGTAAGAACAGTCCTGAGCAAGATGATTCCACTGGCAAAGGTAATAATAATGTAGTATTTTTTTCTAAAACTTCCAGAAAAAATTTCTGGAAAGTGCAGAAGTGTCCCCTTTTTGGCCAAAATTTGGTTAGCAAGAACATAGAGCTTGCTTTTGATAAATTTGTAGGCAACGGTGTGATTATTACAACTACAAACGCTTATGCAATTTTTTTGAATAGGTTTTTGTTTCTCAGCAAATTGGACAAACAGTTCGATTTCACAACTTGCACCTGTGGTGTCTTGAAAAATGCAATACCCTTTGGCATTGTTTGTGGTTTGTATTTCGACCATTTACTGCACAGTAATTCTGCTGGAATGTTTATTTTTCTCACTCGCTTAGCAGGTGGCTTGAGCGATTCACAAACTTTACCAGAGTACAACCACTATGAGAAATCTGAGGGTCGAGATGGTGTGACTTCTGCAACTGATCCTGCTGAGGGCACCAGCAATAAGAATGAACACAAAATGAATTCAGAGAAAGAGATCAAACAGGAGAAAAAGAAGAGACGGACTCGAAGAGGGGCAAGAAACAGAGGTGGTAGGACCTCTAGAAATGATTTGGAAAGAGAGGAAGGCCAAGGGGCGTCTCAGTATGGTCCTAACAAGGAGAAAGATTCTGTTTCTGGCCCACCGGATGGCAAAAAAATTTCTATAAAAGAAACACCACAACTGGTGGAGAAATTCGAGGGGATCCCGGTACCGCAACCTAGTACGCTTAAGGATGATGCAACGAAAACTAGATTAAAAAACAGAACTCAAGAATCCAAGAAAGACTTTCATAAGGAGCATTCAGTAGAAATGCAGGGTAATCAGAAAAAGAAACCTTCAAGGCAGCATGCTAGCTCTTGGAGCGAACATAAATCTTATAACCAGAAACAGCAAGATCTGAAAAAGGGTGCAGCAAAGGTGGAAGAATCCGATTCTGGTGATCCTAAGGATGATCAAGCCGGCTCTTCTCAGCTGAGGCATAATGTACAGAAAACTCTTCCACTTGATAGCAGTCAGCAATCTGCAGTGAACGAATCACGTGATCATAACCATGGCAATAGAGGAAGAGGTGGTAGACATAGGAGGACTAAGGGAAGTCGACCACGAGCTGAGACCGATGACAAGGGTACTGATGATGCTGGCTCCAGTAGCAGGGCAAACAGCTCCAGGGGGAGAGGGGTTGGACAGCAACACGGTGGTGGCAACCGTAGAGCCCGTGGTCGAGGGGGTAAAGAGTCTAGAGGCAGGAGTCACAGTGCACCACAATCTCAACAAAAGACAGGTAAACTATATACTGGGTAGGGACTGGAGAAAGACTAGGAGCAGCCTAGTGGTGGAACTCGTAGAACCCGTGGGTGAAGGTGCAAGTTGTCTTAACACAAGTGGGTCTTGTTTGGGGTTGGGTTGGGTGAGAAGGAGGGCCAGGAGTAGCTGGATGGTAGAATTGTAGTGTCCATGGGGAAGGACAAACCTAAACACAACACATAATGGGTGAGGAAGAGAAAGACCAGGAGATAATGGAAAGGGGAGGATAGAAATGGCTTGGTGATGGAAGTTGTAGTGCCCTTGGGTGAAGGTCTCAACACAACACAGGTGGATTATATGTAGGGTGGGGTTGGGTGAGGAGGGGAAGGAGTGGCTTGGGGATGAGGGTCATAGTGTTTTTAGGGAAGGGCACACCCTCAACACTACACAGGTATTTCATATGTAGGGTTGGAAATTTGTAAGCACTGTCGTGGTCACCTTGACTTCCTGCGTGCATCACTATGGACGCACTCTAGATTTGGACCATTTCTTAATTAGTATTAGCAAGGGGGCGTTTTAAAGATTATCACTAAGTAACTTCTACAATTATTCTGCAGGTACAAGTGGCACCCAAGACGGCAGTAATGCATAGCCGGCACCACTGGGTAGGTGATGTGCACCCTTGTGTATCTTCTTAGCTGACATCCGAACATAGGGAAGGTTAATCCTGTCTACGCCCGCCCCTAGATCGCTTTTTAAAAGCAAGCAGTAAAAAGTTCTGTTAAATCGAATTACCTATTTCGATTTTAACGCTCTCTTGGGTTTCTGTTCTGCAGGTTTAGCATCTGCGACAAGAGCTCAACAATCAGAGCCTCAGAGCTTGGTAGCTCGGACGAGGACAGCGTTGCTGAAACAACCAGATCAGCGATCCGACATCCTTTGTGCGCGTCTGTAGCTTTAACTAGGGCTGGGACGAAGGGCAAAAACCCTTCGAAGGTTCGTTGGGGTTTTCGAACAAACCCTCGAACCTTCGTTTCAGGAAGTACTTAATAAAACACTCTCGATTTCAGGCTCCAACACATGAAAGAACGATTACTATACCATATTCCGCTGCACGACGACCCAACGTATTCACCCTACACTAAGCAGCGTAGTCTGAGACACAAAATGAATCAAATTGTCAGTCAGAAACCGCAACTTTTTCCAGCTTTTTTTTTGTTGATAACTTAAAACTGCCAGGTTTAAAGTCAAGTTTCTCAGAAATTATTGCATTTTGTATAAATTTAAAACGAAGAAAAGAAACGAAGGTTCGAAAAACCTTCGAAGGCAACGTGAACGAACGAAGGTTGGAAGGTTCGTCCCAACCCTAGTTTTTATGCAGTTGAAAACTTTCAGTAGGCAGAGAATGTCATCTGAAATCTAGTTGAAAACTTTCTGTAGGTAGAGAATGTCATCTGAAATCCAGTTTTATCAACGTAAAATAACGGGAGTACTGATTGTTCGAAACGACTTTGAACATAAATTTGGTTAATCTTGGACCACAGTGACGTAGTTATATTTTTTGATTGACTTGATAAAATGCTAACATAAACAAAACGCAAACGATGACGGACATTTGATCTGGTCCGTTATTCCCTCAGTTTAGTTGTTTGAAGTTCCAGTTTCAGTTGTCTCTTTTCTGCTTCGAAAACAAGTCCGCTTTGATTTGTTTCCAGGAGCTACGTTTTTTATGAATTAAAAAACACCTGCTTTTAGCTTGAACGATGAAATAGGCAGAGTTGAGATTGAAGCAACAGATTTTTAAACGTGTGAAGTAACTGGGGCTGTTGTTTTGAAGACGAAGTTACGATTTTTTTATAGAGGTTTTCCCGTGTGAACTCCCAATATTACCAATGGACTCAACTGTTTCAACTATTTCTGTTTGTGCGAGTTATACAGAGTTCTCGTTTTTGAACAGTTGTCGGGGTTTTTAAACACTATCATTAATGGTTGCTTAAAATTCAGGAAGTCCTTTCTCGGTAACTCAAGATTTTCCTTCATGCAGGAGTTGCGAGTTAAAAAAGCCAGTCAATATTTGATATCAGAGTCCAAAACAAATGGATATCGTTTGGCTCGGTAAGGGATTTCTACCTTCTCAGTTTAAATAATACGCTAAATTCGGGACCAGTAAAATTTAATATTTCGTTCAGTTAACCTAGAATCCTCTACTGCGCTCCGAAGGTTAGGTTTGGGAGAAGTTGAGGTACCAGAACTACTACGCAATGTTATATTTTATGTGAATGTTGTACTTAAAATGCTCGATATAGTTATTATTCCGGTTCGGCAATAGATAACACATAGGAGATGAGTATATAATATCAAAAGGAGTGGTTTACTTTTTACTGATTAGGTGTTTGACCTCGTTTGCCATTTTCTTTAGTAAAACGCAGTTGTACAAATTCATTGTGAAGGTAAACGAACGATAGAGGATGCAGTAGAATAAATAGTAACGAAGTAAGGTGAAAGGAAGTGTGAGAAAACTATATCAATTTGTATAGGTAATAGCATGATTTGTTGTGGTATGTGGCATAAATACCACGAGTGATATTTCAAAGTTGTTCTGCGTAATTTCACAAGCCGTTAGGCGAGTGAAATTTGGAGTAACTTTGAAATATCATGAGTGATATTTATGCCAAATTTCACGTACAAATCATGCTATTATTTGTTTATACTAATACCTGAGAAATTTCTGCAACAGCATCTGTTTATTTCGTTACGCGCATTTGAATGGGTTTGTAATTTTCACATGTGGGTATATCAAAATTACGCTGAAATACCACTGCTCTCGACCAATCAGATTGCAGAAATTTCTCAGGTAATGATACAAACAAGGTAACACCACGAGTGAGAGTATAGTTAAGAGTGTGAAATGATAATGAATCCACGTAAGAGAGAGAAAGCAGCGACAATCCATAACGGTTGACTGTACCATTCTCAATGTCTTCTAGCAACGTTTGAACTTGATATTCCAAGTCTCAACGGGAGTTCGAATTATCGGGACTAAAAAGGTGAATACAATTATAATTCATTTTTAGTTGGTGAGAAGTTCTATTATCGTGGGTTCCATTTAAACAAGACAAGACAAGAAGTTTATTCAACCCAAAAAGAAATGGAATTACTTACCAGTCATTTATCGCCAGTATGCTTTACGTTTAAACACCGTCCATACGTGCACATTTTGAATGGAAAACGCGACTTTTTCTTCCGTTTTTGTCTTTCCGTCCACAGGTAAACGATGGAATCTACGTCAAATTTTCACCGAAAATGCTCGTCAAAGTGGACTTATTTTCAAAATGCCATTTTCATCAGTTTACTTGTGTAGAGAGTGAAAACGGAATTTTTCAAAAATGTTGATGCCATGTGTTATGTAGGTCCCAAGGTTGTTTTCGTATGGGTTAAAAACTATTTAATAGTCTAAATATGTTTTTTAGTGACATTTTCATTTGAAATCTTTATTGTCCACTCGGATACAACATTTTCATAGGCTCGTAAGGACCTTGAAAGACCTTCTCTTTGATTTTCGTTTTCAAAGATTTGAAAACCCTTGAATTAAAACTTTTGCCCTTGAAAGTTCTTGAAAACAGGGTTGTAGAGTTTTGTTGCTCTTGTGACCAGAGTGACTTTTCCATACACTAAAAGTAAAGGACGACAGCGTGGAAAGCAATTATCTAGTTCATGTGTTGAAGGGGTTCTTTCATGGCTTAACCATCAAAATTGATCTTTGTCAGACGATCGACTTCTATGTTATTTGTGAAAGTGATTCTACCAAAAAGATCTTTGATAAATAACCTCGGTCAAGTTTTGATGCAGTTTGAACCAATTTATTGCTTTATGTCCGGCCCGAAACAACACTGGCAACGCGATCCGAAACAGGACAAGTAATAAAATTCAACTTAATGGCCGCTTATGTGCATCGTAAAATAGACCATCCGTACTATCTGCATATCTAAAAAGACAGTTTGGCGCCACGCCAGCCCGCTTTCCCATATAAACAGTTCGTCCCGGCTGCCGGGATGAAAAATTGTCAACAAACGGGCTAGACAGTATGACGCCACGCCGTTCAGTTTCCCATATAAATACTTCGTCCCGCTAACCGGGCTGGCCTACCTCCATATGGACAGGCCCTAAAACAATTATCCCCCTCGGTATTGGTGCCAAGCGATAGATATTTACATTCGCGCCTCGGTAAATATCCACCGCTACTCGCTAGTCACTTTCAGTATCCATCAGGTAAACCTATCCTCCTTGGCAGGCAACTCCAGTTGGTATTTCTGGCAACAAATACGAGCAGGTTTGAGGGGCCGAAGGCCCCGAGGGAAGCGAGGCGTTCTCGTTATTTTCGCAATTTCCTTCATGGCTCAATTACCATCATTTACCATACATCAACCTAAATTGCTATCTAATTCTGTATTTCGGTTTTGATTAGAGTTATACCAGAGTTGCCTGCGGAGGAAGCTACGGGCAAGTCCGCCTTCTCGTAATTATGAATATAAGAGAAGACGGGCTGGCTCTTTTGCCAAGATCTTGGCCAGAAACCAAGTGACATGATTTTGGAAGTGTAAATTGTACTTCTCTCAACGATGATATTAGTTCTTTTAATTTCGGTGATGATACATGTAGTTATAGAATGCTTTGGAGGTAGGATATGAAATGAAATATGGCACGCGCCACTTTTGTTCTTTTTGTATACTGTTACGGTAATAGCTTTCGAAGAAATTTTTTGTTCCAGCAGACTAAGGAAAGTTAGGGAAATCCACAATTTTCAGTGGCATGGGATAAATCGATGTGATTAGAAAGAAACACTTGTTGCTTAGTCTATCCTCGGGTGTGCTGCTCTCACATTCTTAAATTTTGGTAGTTTTTCAGCCGTAATTTTGTCAACAGCAGAGGAATATAATAACTCGTATTGTGGTAGGTGTCTTAAATAACATTGCCGGAAATATGTGGTGTAAACTTACCAAAACAAACGAATGCTGTAAAAACTTTTCAACATCGTGGCTAACATGCGAGCAGGCCTTCCTGGGCGCGCGAGCGAAAAAAAAAGACGAGAGGGAAGACAAGAAAGGAAGGCCTGATACAAATTGTGTCTAGAGCCGTTCCATACATCCATATTTGGAATATGGACCACAACCGAGTTCTGATTAGTTCACTAACAATAGGTAGTCGAGAGCGCGAGTTCATTGGCTATCGGAAGAGTTAGCTTCGATTCTGGTTCGATCAGCAAGCACGCACTTGCATAAAACCAAATTTGAGCAAGTGATTGTAAATGCTTTGCATTTGTTTGGGGTGGAATATTATGTAATGTCAGTTCTGCTGCATCAGCGTGATGTACTGGCGGTTTTACCGACTGGTTACGGCAAATAAGTTCAGCGTTTTTAATTCAAGTTTAAGCGCTTTCCGAAGTCAGCAGCAAACGCATCTTTGAATGGTGTAAAATCGAAGGCAGCGGCTGCTGCTCCTAGTAATTATTCTTTGCAAAGTTCTTGATTAAAATTGCTTCTCGTGATTTGCAGTTGTATTCAATTACTTTGGAAGGATGAGGATCAAATCGCCCAAGAAATTTTAACTTTGTCCTGTCCAAAACCTCGGTTAATTTGCATTCCCATTCATTATTTAGGTTTTTATTCAAAACTGATAAACTTTTTAATTTGTTTTTTCCGCTTTTCACCCAACCAACATCCACACTATTAAATTTTGAAATTTAGAAGACGCCCAGGCCATGACGTCACTATTACGTCACGTAAAAATGATGCTCTTGTGGCAAAACATCCGATAGCAATTGACTCACCGTGTGAGTCTGTAGTTCAGTGGGTAGAGCATCTGACCGGTAATCAGAGGGTTATGGGTTCGATTCCCGTCAGTGACTCCAATTTTTTCTGAGAATTTCAACTTGAGTAGCATTTCCTTTCCACCTCAAGAACCAAGCTGCATCCTTTTCCTGATCATTCGATACCAATATTTGGAACGTCACAGTAATGCACTTTGAGTTTGACATCTGTCTTCTGTTACGAATATCGCTTCTTAAAATATTTTATTCTTAAATAATTCTATTGAAACTTTTCCACAGCACTTATGTTTATAAATTCCCTTTTTAGCAGCAGTTGTAAACACACCTGTCAGGTATATTCGTACATGAGTTTTGAACCTGTATCGAAGCTTTCTGCGTGAATACTCAAATTTTTGTTCATGAAATTCAAATTATGTTTGAAATCAAATATAGAATGCATTTCCATTTTCATCAGAGTTTAGACATTGGATATACAATTTGACAATCATAAACATAAACATACACATAAACTCTAATGCCTTATGTAAATATTTAGCTTTGCCAATAAACTAAGTAAAGGTAATTTAATTACAGATAAACACGCACACAAAACAAGAGAAATAAAACAGACTCTTAAAGTGTATGACTTCCTGTCTGCGTCATCGCTTCCCGTGTACAGATCTGAAAACAAATTTTCAAAACAAAAATCTTATTAAAAGGCATGACTTCATGTCTACGTCATCGGTTGTGATACGTGATACAAAGACGGAAATTCCTCGTGAACTGAAACCTCGCGTTGGCCGTTAGATTCAGTGGATGAAATCCGTTATAACGAATTATAGGTGGTGATAATACACAGACGTAAGACAAGTGCATGCGTGTGGGAACGGTTTTTTTTTTTATTGTTGTTTTTTTTCATTTTTATAAGGAAATTTTCCGAGACAAAAAAAGGGTTATAACAAACATGGCAGGCCGTCCATTTCATACACCTTGCGCGGAAGTTCTTTTACGGGTTTTGCTGTTGACAACTTGTTCAGTGAGATCAGAAATCTATGAGTCAATTCAGTGGAGTCCACATAACCCAAAGTAAGTGAATACTTAGGATCAGGTTATGATTTTCAATTTAACTTACGGTGAAGGAAACACATGCCAAAGTTTTCACAAATCAATTTGCATAGCACAGCTGAGGGAATTGTTAGTTTTCCAAACATCATCATCATCATCATCACCACCATCTTTACCATCTTTATCAGCAGCCGAGTAGTATAGTCATCATCATTATTATCAGCAGCAGGAACATAGTAACAATTATAACAATAACACTACACTTACTTTAGTCAGGGTGACTAGATCAGCAATCTCGATCAGTATTTCACTGTTCAGACTGGCTGTGTTATATAAGCAAAACATGAACTTTTTACTACGATGTCAGGTTAAAAGCTAAGCATGAGTTAATTTCTGTATAAAAGTATTAAATTAAAATGGAAACACCTCGCGATTTCAAATTAAATGAAACAAGTTACTGTTAAATTTTACAACTATAGTACACAAGAACTTTAACATTTTCTATCACTGAAATCACGACCCTATACTAGTTCCACTTCCCTCTGAGCTATCAGTCAAATTTTCTTCCTCGTATTATACCCTCGCAACACACACATTTTGTGGAGATATATAAAGATATCGACCCCTCTCCCTTCCACCTTCCCTCGAGAACAATAATAGCAGCATTAATAATAATATTAATAACAGCAATATTCCAATAATAATAACGATAGCAATAGCAATGATAAAATAACAGCAATAACAAATATAAATAAATTTGTTACTACTACGGGTACGTATCACGTTTAACCGAACCGTAACTTTATCACGAATTGTATGGAAATGGAAATGGAAATTGGCCGTTTTAAATGCCAGAAACGGAAAGAACAAGTTGAAATTATTCGTTAAATGATAAAGAAGGCGGCTATTAAGGATTGATCCAATTTTGGTAGTTTACTAATTTCCCGAGTCAGTAGGCGAAGAAAATTACAAAAAAGTTTGGTAAAGCAAAGTGAATTAATCCTTTATATCACGAATTATTATTTTATTATTCTTTATTCGAGTAATCTTTTATTATCCAACAGGTTTAAATTCACGACAAATCAGTTTACCAAAGGAGTAGCCTACTATCGACAGTCGGTTCTGCTGACATCCAAGATCAGTTTTATTTGTCCAAACTCAAGAACTGTGTTTGGTGTAATAACAGACCGAATTCCCAATGAATTGCTATATGAAAACCTGTGGCTCGTTAGCAAGTCCAGTTTTGATAATTGCAGCATTGACAGAGACATGAAAAAAGCCAGACTGCTGTTACAGTGTCAGTGGGAGCCTGGTAGACTTCAGTACAAAGATATCGTATTTCAACAGTATAGCGGTGTTAAAGATGGATTGGAGTTTGCACCTGGCCAGGAATACTACTTTATTGGTAAGAAATTTCTGGCTGTTATAAAGATAACCAAGTCTCTTGTTTTCTTAGTTTAAACTTTGTGTCCCTAAATTTCGGCTTCATTAGTGTTACAACTTTCTTCAGGGGAAGTAATTACAGAAACAAGCATAACGGAGGGAAATTTAGACGCCTCTCTGCCCCGAGTTACTTCCATAATCATGCTCTCAGTAATGTACAGCTGAAACGTGGGACACAAAGTTTTAAAAACAAACAAAAAGTTTACAAGAGAAATTTTGAAATTTATATTATGTTTTTTAAAAGAGTCATCACTGTTGGAAAACCAGAGATACTTTGAAGTATATATTATATATGTTTAAAAGAATCGTAAGTTGGAAAACCATACAGCTCCCCAGTGATTCAACCCGTTTATATATTCTTTATATATGCTTATCATATTAAACTGTCTGATATTAGCACTATTTAGTAACTGAATGGAGCTAATCATTGTTGTTTGTCATTGTTTATGAAAGTGTACACGACGAAAAAACGACCATCGCGGACAAGTCAATGTTCTCTTTCTTCCATTACGTTCATTATCAAAAGCTCTCAGAACACTTGCTTCTATTGTTTTCCATTCACAACATCACTATGTTGCAGTGCTACATCGAAATCCCTTGGCATGAGTAAACTCATTTTCTGTCGCAAACCGAGAGCTAGTATTCAGGCAGGTAGAGCGATATGGGTTGTCGAATGAGAACGAATATTATTTCCTGAAATCGTTAATATTTGATGTAAATATCACAAAGCTCTTTAGCTTAATTTCTTGCACATTATGGGGCCATTAGAAGCGACTCTGGAGATGTTTTCAACATCGTAGTTACCCCCTTTTATATTAAAAGGGCTAATACTAGACTTCCATCACAAACATCAGTATCACAAAAAAGCCAAATAGAAATTTATTTATGTGCTCACTTTCTAAGAATATGAAAATTTTAAGAACTATTTCAGTCCCAAGGGAGGTTTTGTACCTATTCAACGAGCACCAAGTCACAAATAACTGTTCCCAAGGTTTTGCGCCATGACTGAAATCTAGTTTAGTTCTACCGAACATTTTCGTAAATTTGTCATCTTTATAATTTTTGTTCTCTTAATCTCACGCACTGTAAAACCACAAATTTTAACAACGTGAGAATATAAATGCAAAGAACCAAGAGTATGAGTTATTGAATTTGGTAAGTCGAACATAAATTTGTTTAAATCTGGCTAGTGCGAACCTGGTCTATTCCACATATAAGATGTATTCATAATCATAAGGCCGGAGACAAATGTTTTATTCAGTCGAATTTAATAATGATAATAATAACAATTTAGTTTATTCTCTTTGTCACAACGATGTGGCAGGAGGAGGAAACAGGACCAACGTCCCAGTTGATATTCTCCCTCTTTACATATAAAAAGCAATAAAAATTGGCGAATAACAAGCAGAAATTACAAATAGAAACATCGAAACAGTGAGTATCAAACGAAACTTATAAACAGGAATACAAACTTATAAATACAAATACAAAGATTTATGGCGGCTGATATAAGGGGAGTTTGTCCTTGAAGTAAACGTTAAGAGAGTGTCTAAACTGATGTATATTGGAGGCAGTTTTGAGGTTCCGAGGCAGGTTGTTCCAGAGATTGATGGTTCGGGGAAAGTATGACTGGCTGAAGTAATTCTGTTTGTGAGATGTTATTGTACAGTAATTATTTGGATCAAAATTTCGGGTAAAGTAGTTGGAGCTGACCGGTACAAAATATTTTTTAAAGTTGACAATAATAATAATAATCATTTATTTATTTAGTGCCTATCCAACAATTGTCGCTTAAAAGCGCTTTACAATGTTACTAGTTTATAAAATTCTAAGAATGTTACATGCATATGGATATAAGTTAATTTAACTATTAAGTGATACAATTTAACTACAATAATGATATAACACAAGATAGTATAGATCCTAAGGAAAACTAAAGAAGGTACTCAATCGGCGATTTCCTGAAATACTATAATAACAATTTCTTGGAAAGGAAAACAAAAATTCTCACTCATACACAGATGGAAGGAGTTAAGCTCGACTGCAAATATTCATCTAATATGAACTGAAACTAGTTTGGTGAGTTTTAGTTGTCCGACCATTGCGAAATATTCGTTCAAAACTCTGTAGACTTTAACAATTCACTTACGACGAATATTTGCAGTCGAGTGAAAGGCTTTCGATTAAATTAATTCGATTCGATTTCGATTAAGAGTTAAGCTCAACTTAAGCTCGGCGTTTGTTTCGTGCCTAAGAAAACGCGTGTGAACCTCTTAAAACAGTTGAATTTATTTTCTTCCAGCAACATCTGATGGCCGAAGGAGCTCTTTAAACAGCACATCGGGAGGTAATTGTAGAGACAAGAAAAATGGAATCTCAATGAGAGTCATTTTCTATATCTGTAGGAATGCTAAAGGTAAGTACACTCTCGTAGTTTTCTGTGTCAGCACGACATCAGTCGACCTCATATATACAATGCACAAAATGGGTTCTGGTCTTAGTAGTCAAGGATACATTCAAGATGGCGGAATACTTCTCATTTGAATCGGGATATTTAAATAGTGGGTTTGAACATAGTTAATATGGTTTGAACGTTATCATGTTGCGGCAGGAAAATCACGTTTCGCAACCGAATCTTTTGCCAAGCAAGACAACAAGTTCAACGTAGAATGAGCAAATTTCTCAGAAATATCCCTTAAATCACAAACGTAAATTACAACTCCACAAATTAACAAAATATACTCATTATGCCTGAGAGCTAAGTTCCATAAATCGACCGCAATAAAACCGGCGAATGTCCAATAGAGAGGGAAGGAGTAAAATATATTTTTGTTGAATTTAGAAAAAAAGTTACCGAAATCAAGGAGGGAATTGCGAATAAAGAGCGGTATAATTACAGCAGCTGGCCTGGTTTACTATTCATCTGCATTTCACTGCCAGCTCAAATCAACATTTTCCTGTGTACTTTCACGCATTCATACGCAAAGAATAATTGCGGATTGGTCTTTCTTCCTCAAGTGATGTCTAAGTTATTGCGATAGTCTTTAGGAGCTGAACTGTCAGGCATGCTGTTTCGTGTTCACATTATAAACTTGATCTTTTGTCGTGTGCAAATGTTTGTGAATTAAAGAATATTCCCGTAATATGTTGTTCATCTTATGTTTTTAATAATTCGGCAGTTTACGAACTTTACCAGTTCCTTTGGTGAAAATTCAGTCTCGACACCAGAAAATCTCGCCACATTGTGATAACATTCCAACTCGACAATCAAATCTCCATCTTCGGAAAGAAACTTGCTTCCATCTTAAACAGATCTTTTACTACTAAGATCCGGGCATCGGGCTCATTGACGTGCTTATTTCTATCTGTGTTCAGAATGCAGTGCAACCAGCCCAAGCGGAGGAGATACTGGAGTTGGCACACCTTGTGATACCACCGTAAAACCACGGGCAAACCGAGATCCAAGCTCATCCAGAGGTATGTACAAATCGTTTCACAGAAAGTATTGTTTAAGATAAAGTGGTATTAGAAAAATACATTGAATATTCTGTACAGAACAGGAAAAATACAGAAATGACAGAGTAACAGGGTACGTCGTGACCCAGCTGTTAGACAAACAGAGCGATTTTCGTTTGACCTGGTCGTCTTCTTGTTAATGTTTACATGGTTTGGAGACGGGATGAGTTCATCCGGGTTGAACGCATCCGGGTTCTAAGCACAGAGATGAGATGACAACCAGGGACGGAAATTTCCATGTAAACAGTTCTCTCGGGATGAAAGTTTCATAAATTATTGAAAACCGAAGGCGCGGGCGGGATGAAGTTTATCCCGGGCGGGATGAGACGAGATGATTATCGTGCCGGGGTCTCGGGACGAAACGGCTCATATAAACAAAAATTTTTTCGTCCCGGGACGAAACTTTTTCCCGCCTCTCATATAAGCAGGCCCTTAGTTAACCTGTTCGTTTGTTCAGTTTCAAAGGACTTATAATCTGTAGGTGTTCGTTCATAGTCGATTGAAGCAAATCTTTGTTAGCTATGTACAGAGTCTTGTTCGCCCGACAAATCAAAATTAAGAACAAAGCACAGCATCGAATGAACATGTTCCAAGTGTTCGAAGAACAAATCAAAACTCTAGAATTTCGGTTCGCGTTCCGATTGCCTGTTTTCAATTCAAGGTTAAATGAAAAACGCTTTAATTATTTAATTAAAATTATCACTTAGAGTTTTATCAAGATCTAAATTCTGCCAACATAGACGCCCCACGACACCTGGAGAAAATGCCGAATCAAAATATTACAAAATTCCAAATTAATACTGCAACCAAGAGAAGATAATCCTAAGAGAACGTATCTTCGTATTGGACCAAATATCACGTGTGCAAAAGGAACCAATCGTGTTGCATATAAAAATAGCTCCTTTTCTAAAAATAGATCTCAAATAAT
>JANRMR010037224.1:0-14743 GCA_025434825.1 Bergia sp. 'catenularis' | reverse complement strand
TGTGTTGTGTTGTGTAGCCCTATCTTACACGGGCTGTTGGGGGGTTCCTGGTCACGGGAGGGGGGAGAGGAAGGGGGGGGGGCAGAAAGTGCCCGCAGCCCGTAGCTCGGAAACCATTAAAGGAAGCAAAACGAAATTTGGAGGGTATGTACAACTTCTCAATCTAAGCAAATTGAGTTATTTTTTGGCGGTCGTATGACGTCACAGTGACGTCATACAACCGCCAACTTGGACTTGTCAAAATGTTTTGCGCAATTTTTTAAATGTCACTAATCGCACAAAGATGAACCCAAAGGATGTAAAAATATTTTTTAGCGCTCAATTAATGGAAAACTTGCATAAACACATATAAAAAACTTTTTTTTTGAAAAAGACAAAAATATCCCAATTTCGGACAAACATGACTTCGAAAACGTTGTTGCTATGAAAACACAGTCCCCCCTACATTAAAAAAAATTACTTGCAATGTGTTTTCTGATAAATTTTGGGACAAGTTATAAAATTTGGTGGGTATTGCTTAAATACTGAAGAAGTTGTGTGCGCTTGAAATCAGCACGGGCACTTTCTGCCGTCCCCCCCTCCCCGCGGGTATAAAATAGGATTAAAGGAGGAACAAATGTTAGACTAAAAGTATAAAATCACAAAACGGTAAATCCTTGTATCTGAAGCACATAATGGAAACTAATGTTGTTTATATTACGTACTTGGTATTACTATACCTGTAAGCTGACAGCCCCTGACGTTTCCGCATACACTTCCCAAGCTTCCACGAGAAACATTTCGTCAAAAGCAAAGGAAGGTATCAAATACACCCGCCCAGACTCAATTGTATGGTTATTCCAAGATGTGTTTGTGCCTGTTAACCCACTTGCATTCGCCACATATCCCACACGTCCTCGCGGAGCATCTATTTTATATCGATCGTTTTAAAAATTAATGCTGTGTGAGTGTTTTTTAGCGTTTGAATTACAAGCTTTGATTTTGAGCTTCAGCCAAAGAAGCGTGTAACAAAGGAGCCCCACCTTCTAAGAAGCACCCAAAGTCAGGTCAGACATGAGATAAGTAACGCGTAGGGACAAAAAGGGATGAGGAATGTAAGAGGGTAAGTGTAATGGAAAAAATTAAAAAAAAGGTACTCCTGAACTGTTAAGCCCCAATTACTGAAAGAGTTTTTTCTATTTACAATTATAAGAAACACGTGAAACTACATTTCTTGGTTTAGAAACACTTTGAAATAGACGTAACGGCATTGTGTGTTATCAAAAACTAAAAAACGGGGTACGAATAAAAAATAAACTACATAAAATTTTCTTACAATGAAAACAGTTTGAAACTTGTGCAAAACTAAGCCCCAGGAAGACCTAAGTAGCTCAAAAGTTGGGTAACTTGAACTACGGATCCTGAAATAACAGCACAAATCAGGGATCAATGGAGGATAAAGCAGTGAGCCACCTACCCCTCCCCTGAATATAAATCTCAATCCAACTCCAACCTTGACTCTTAACCTAACCTAAGGGAGGGGTGGGTGGGTAATTGCCCAGAAACCCCTATTGATATCAAATCAGTTTATGGGGAAGTAAAACCAATCATTGTTTAACATTCTAACAATGGGTTAGTGGTATTGCGTTTTCGACGCGTTATCATGGATGAGATTAAATTTGCAATTGATTGAATGAAATACCTTTGATAAAAAATCTTGCTGTCCATCCATAGTGAGGTAACGACACTTGTGCGGTAATGTAACTTCCCCGTAGAATCTCCAGATAACAAAAATATGTCATTCCCCGTGTAGCAAATCTTGCGCATGTCATCTGAGGTGGCCACATTCGCGCCAACACCCTCACACGTCGTCTTGTTTCCAGTACTGTTGAGTTACCAGAGATCAACCTCACAACAACATTGAAAAGACCAGTGTCTTTAAATTGATGTCCAACCCAAGATGAGTTTTCTCCAAACGTTTGGGTTGTTCCGTCACCAAAATCAAAATATATTTTTCCTTGTTGACTCGGTTTACTGACACCATTAACACTTGCTGATAAAGCAGGAACAGGAGAAAACAAACTGCCAATGGATGTAACTGGCATAGAGCTCAAGTAAGTTGAATAAGTGATATTTGATGTTGCTCTAAAGTAGAAAGGAACAAGTTAGTTTAAATAACTGGTAAAACCCATTATTGCATAAATAGTAAGTACATGCAACAGGGGCCGCCAAACATGTTCAAAAGTGAGGGGACTGGGTAAGTGGCAAAGGCATGCTTGGGAAAGTTTCGGGATTTTAGTTGAAATTGCTAGAATTACTAAAACATTCAAACTATAAAGTATTTTCACTCAATCCCAAGAAACCCAAAGGCGGCCATGTTGGTGTGCCAGATTTTTATAAAATGGAGTTAAAAATGTATTGTTAAAGTACTTTCATGTGACGTCATGGCTAACTCTAACAATACATTTTCAATCACCAATTTTTTCATTTGGTATACCAACATGGAATTGAGTGAAAACGCTCTATATTGAAATGTATCAGTACACATGTTTATTGAAATGTATCAGTACACTTGTTTATTGAAATGTATCAGTACACTTGTTTATTAAAACGTATTAGTACACTTGTTTATTGAAATGTATCAGTACACTTGTTTTTGAAATGTATCAGTACACTTGTTTATTGAAATGTATTAGTACACTTGTTTATTGAAATGTATCAGTATACATTTGCTTGCACTTCCTATTGTAAATGGCCTTTTTATGTTTTTCAGTAAGGACACTAAACAGTTGAGAATAAAATATGAATCCAGTATGTTTCTTCCTAAGATAAACTAAAATAAGCGGTATATTATTCTAGAAGACAACATACCTTTTGAAAAACGACTCCGTGGTGTTGTTAGTAGATACAGCAGGAGTGGCGGTGTACAACAGATTGTTTGAATGGCTGAATGGAGATGATTCGATTGGATAACGGAAAAATGATGTCAAATTTATCACAGACAATGAGAATCCAGAGTTATTAACGGGAAGCGAAGAGTCATTTAGTGATTCATCTGATGCGTTTGATTCTTCATACTTTGGGAAATTGTGTTTGAAATTCGCGAACTGAAAAACCTCAATGTCTGTGGTAAGGAATTTACTAGTGTTGTAGATAGCAAAAACGGTTGAACTATTGGTATTGTTCTTGTGACCAACACGTTCAAGATTTTTGCACAGACTGCCGTTCGTCTCAAGACCTATTATATTGCTGGCACACTTGCAGTCTGATCCGTTAAACACCGCAGCCAGAGGTAGAGACCCATCTGCGCACGCGTGAAGGCAGTCATAAGTAGTTGGAGAAGCCGGCGAATCGGTTGGACTTGTGAGGTTGGAACTATTGGATGAGTCGACATAGCAGCCAAGGAACTCAAGATCTGACGAAATAATTGCATAGCATTAGTTGGTTTACTGAATCCCTGAAAATGTAAATACGCCATCGTAACAAAATTTTGAAAGGATACCGTTTGCTGTTATTTTCATTCATTCCCATTTTGAAGTTTGAACCAGGGATGGATCCAGGCAAAATAATGAGAATGAACGAGGGGCGTTTTGACTAGTTCACTGCAAACAATACAACAAAGCGCGGGTTTTTCTCTTGAATCACTGGTGAATCAGTTGAATGAACCTGACGGGGAGGGTAGGGAAAGTAGAAATTGGTTCGAAAGGAGAAAAAACACAACTTACGACCATAAAAAGACGAAACAAATTGAAATGTAAAGTATTGGGGATTTTTTTAAAAAGCGTCACAAAATTGTCAGTAGTTTCTGTAAACTAGGTCAACTGGTCTGGATCCAGCCCTGTGAATAATAATTGTTAAGACGTGAAAGTAAAATAAAGTAAAGACATTTTATTTTATGAGGGTAACACATTAACATCCGTAGGATGTACCCTCCCATGTGGCCCTCTCCACAAAACCGGGATTACTCTTTTCGAGAAGTGCGTGGGTTCTTTTTTAAAAGTCACATGAGATAGCATTTCGGGAGACTGGTCCAACGGATTAAAGGTTTCTGTCTGCAGACAGTGTGGCGAAAAAAGACCGCCCAAAAATCAACCTTGACCAGGCCGGGGCTTGAGTCCGGGACCTCCTCGTTGACAGTCAGAAATCTTACCAGCTGCGCATGCGCTATACTGACACACAAAAAAAGGTGTGAGTGACCGTTGTACCTACCATCTTCAACTTGCTTGAGTTTCCAAGGTTTACCTGACACTTCAACACGATTTCGAAAACTTTGATTTCCTGAGTTCGATATTGGTGTCACTTCCCTTCACTAGCTCCTAAATGGCCTAAATGATTGCTTTGTTTTGTTTTACTTCAGTTGAGCTTCAGGTAACACATAGTCAAACTGTGTGAGATAAGCTTAACATATATTTCAAAGACATCGCTATTTTGTCTATTTTGTCAGAAATACTTCCTCATGGAACCTATTAACATTTCGTATTCTACATTTTGATTCTTTCAGAATATGCTTTATTTCAGATTTTGCGGGAAAAGTACTTGTATAAAAATATTGCTTTGCTCCCGTAATCTTTAAAATGTTTCTTGAAGTTTAATTTTAACTAAAATCCTTCCTCAGGGTGAATCATAAAATTACAGGCAAACTAGATATATTTAACAATTATCCCCCGAAGTGGAGGTGACTAGTGGTGGATATTTACCGAGGCGCGAAAAGTACTATTCACCTGTTTGGTTAATACTAAATAGATTTACTAAATAGATTTAATATTAACCAAACAGGTGAATAGCACTTTGATTGGTTCATCAGTGGAGCCGAAACCAACTGTAGAATTGCACAGATTTTAGGAATCCTACTGATGATCAGTTGCTGTGTTAGTGTTTTTTTCCTCTTCTTGTTCTTTTGAGAAACGATTTGTTGTCTTCTGCATACAATTCAAATTCACTTCGGTCACTCATGCATGAAACGAGCGCGCGCGCGAGATGGACACTCGTAAGACTGAGGCTTTTTTTCGTTCTCCTTTTTTGTTGCAAAAAAATGCTAAAACAATTATTCCCCTCAGTGTCGGTGCCTAGCGATAGATATTTACCACTAGTCACGTCCACTTCGGAGGAGTAATTGTTAAATATATATGTACAATTTGCATCAGCGATAAAAGTTTTATTTAAAAGAAGGTGATTATACTCCTTGGGAAGTACTGCCCCATCGTTTCTATTCATTCAGTACTTGGATTCGGGTTTAGAATTAAAAAAACTCAAACGTATGCTTCGTCATGTACAGAAATAAAAACACTTTAGGACCACTTTAAGACTATAGTAGTCTCGCCTGTATTTACAGAAGTACTCAAATTAAACATGAACTGACAACAACTCTTGAAAGATACAAACGTGCTTTTACTCCCCAATTGATTACTTTTTTTTACTTTATCCTTTTATCATTTACCCATAAATAAGTATATATTCTAGCTCTAAACATATAGTACATTTTTATATTCCTCAATTTATAAAAGGCTTTGAGATATTTTATTTCATGTGCACTTTGAGAAATTAATTCACTTTTATTGTTGTTATTATTGTTATTATTATAACAACAACAACGACAACAACAACAACAACAACAACCTTTATTTTACCCGATAAACAAATATTGTACATGTTTAAATAGATAACTTATATTTTTGGCGAGAATCATGTGCCAGCTTACATTAATATTTGTAAATTTCTACAGGTCGGTACACACAAACGAAAAGGCAAAATATCCACACACATATAGCCCGGTAGAGTAGAAGTTGCAAAACAGCATTTAACCCATCACAAAAGTCTCAAAAATCAGTAACTTTCCAAATAATTCATTTTTAACTTATTTTTAAAACTACACAGAGAAAAACCTTATTATTATCTATATCGCGCAAAAATGTTTATGTTTTAGTTGGAAAAATTACAAAGGACGTTCTTTTCTTCAATTTCAACTTTGAAGTCGATCATTTCTCGTTGAACCTGTGAATTAGGCTTTGAACTTTGACGTCGATCATTTCTCGTTAAGCCTGTGAATTAGGCTTAACCATAGTTAATAGAGGGGAGACCTGGCTTAACAGAATCCAATGGCATTATGTAGTAACCGACTCACACCTCAAATAAAGTTATCAAAACGAATGATTATCAGTTAACTGGTACGATAACTTGAAGCAATAGATACAAACCTGGTGTCGGCGGTGGTAGTAATATTAGCTTGTATTTCCCTTGCACGTTTTGGGACTTCAAAGTAAAAAAAAAATTGAGTCAATACAATAACTCACGAATTCGAATCCCACCGGGTTCAGATATTTTTTTTAATCTTTCTCCGCAAAATTAATAATGGAAATTCATTTACCAAAGATACGTTTAACCTCAAACTCATCTGACTGATAAAATTCGTCACGTTCACGACTGTTTCATTTTATATTTACCATTACTACGTTGATGAGAAATCGAAAAACATGCTTTTGCTGCTGTAACGAAATCACGCGGGTTATTGCTGATAATTCTCTTATTTTTTGTATAGAGGGGCTTATAATTAATTACAAATGACAAAAATAATCATGATTTGATTTTTGATAATGTTGATAATTTGTACAGTAATGGCCTTCACTTCTTTTTTAATAAGAACTGGACAAATTTTAGCCGAGACTTTTTAGTAATTGTCATTAAATTGTTTTAATTTTAATTGTATGCATGAAATACTTGTTCAGGTTGGAGTCTTCGCTTTTTATTGAGCTGAACCAGATATCGAGCCTTAGATTTTTCTTAATCTTTTCTTAAAATTAAGAACATTTTAGCCTCAGAGTTCTAATAAATTTTACTTTTACACCAAAGAATAACAGTATAAAGTTACAACCCACGAAGTCTTTATTCCTTATTTTTAAATTAAAAATTGACCATTTTTTTTGTTAAAACAGATATCTAATCAGGTCAATCTGATAACCACAAAAATCAATTAATCTAATCTTCCGCGGAACCTTTTTCATGTTCTTTATATAGCAGCTTCATTGTTTACTCTTGTGTTCTTGCGTTGTTTGACTTTAACTATTGTTTTAAACATTATTATTAAATATTCCAGCGAGTTACCATATTTATTCCCTGCACGTATCCAGGTTCTTGCATTTATTATTAATAATTTGCGGTTTCTATTTTCTATTTTCTAATTTGACTGATTGATATTCGGACAAAAATATTTACAGAATAAGTTTAGCTTAGAAAACCAGTCTAACAGAAAAGATTATTGAAAGAATACTCTCCAACAATCATTCCATTTAGAATATAGACGACTGAGGGGAAAAATAAATCAAATTAAAACCATAAATTGTACAAACGTATGCAGACAAAGGCTAAAAGGTCCTTCATGATAAAGATCAAAAGGCGTAAAAATGTAAGAATTCTAAATTAATTGCTGAAAAATGTGTTTTAGTTAATACATAGTATACTTATTAATATTTTCAGTCACTTTACGACAACTGGAAGGATCTTGGGTTCCTGTTACCGTCTACAAGTGTTTCTGTAGCGCCAATTTGGCAAAATATCCCAGCCTGTTTTTCTAAAAATGGTAATCTCCGTTGTCACTCTTTCGAAGGTTGAACGAAGAAACAAGACAAACAGTTTACCCCAAATATTTAATAACATGTTTTCCCCTAAATCCGTAATTCTTATTCTTACATCATCTCCTGGTGTATTGGTCTAGGATTTAATGGAGCCGAAACCAATTGTAGGTATCCTACTGATGATCAGTTACTGATTTGCCTTTTATTTCAGCAACATTATAGTTGTCTGTGCAGTTTTAATTTGCTCGCCATTCTATTTCTCAACAATCAATCTTCTCATTAGCCCTAGCATACAAGATTCTTCATTCGTTATTCCCATTCCACGCTAACTCTATCTATTGTCTTTACCGTGCTGAGTCATTTTTAGTTCCAAAACTAAAAGCCATCAAGCAACTATTTTTATAGAAAAAACATTTTTTTTAATTATTTTTTTAGAATTATTTTATCCATATAACTACTACACCTTAAATGTCAAAAAAAGAATGACGAAAAGTAGTTAATAGTTAAAAGTTAAAGTTAAATAGGAAAACTGATTATTGTGGCAATACGTTTTTCGAAAGGTTTCTATTGCAAAAATCACGAGGGTGATATATCATTTAATGACTCCGTACATATAACATATATATTTGAAGATTAAAAATATCCGAGTAGAGTCTCGAATTCATTTTAATAGGCAGCATGCAATGTTTTATGAAAGGTGCTTTTCTTTGGGCTTCCTATCAGAATTACTTTATTCCAAAAGAAATTAGAAGGAAAAAACTGTAAACTTCAACCAGAAATTACATTTTGCAACCAGGCATGTATCCGTAACTCAGTTACAAAACAGATATAAAATTCTAAATCTATTCATTTGTTCCACATGCATATTTATATTTGCATTCACTTTACTTCTAGAAAGATGCGTTGTAAGATCTGGAATGCTTCTCTCCCCGTTACTAAAGTTGTTCTTTGTACAGAACTAGACCTGTTGAGCTTTAGGTTCCATGGAATTTTACAATTGTTCTAGAAACCTAAATGGTCGAATAGTCTCTAATCTAATTTCATAGGCAATACTTATTATATATTTGGCTTGCTGTCAGTGTAAACCCAAATAAAATAAACTCCAACAAAAAAAATACATCTTAGAGCTAGGCTTACGATATATTCAGTACCAATACATCAATCTCTCAATTTCCTCTCGAAGAACGAACAACGAATTTCAACGAAGGTTCTGATACTTATCTTAGATCACCTTGAGAGTCTATTCCGTTACAAAAGGGCCGGTAAAAAGTTTTTTTTTGCGCACGTTTGACTTTTCCAACACAACTCTTACTGAAGCACTTCTCTAACATTTTCACAAGTTGCACAAATTTAGATGATCCCAAGAAGGTATAAGTTTACTTTTTAGGCAAAGGGAACAAGCGAAAAATGAATATTTTGATTAAGAAGAACTTCTTAAGTAGAGTGATTACTGGAACGTTTTCTCGCTTAGTTTATTTATCAACTCTGATGCTTTGAAATGCTTTTCTTGAAACTTCTGAAAAGTGTTTAGCAAAATGGTTTTTGTACAAGCTTGTAAGATACGTCCTCTTTCAGAAATTAGAGCATATTAGAGGTGAACATGAAAATATTCACTATTACAACAACTGTAGTAAATATTTTCTATCTTTTCGGTTTTCTTTGTTTTAAACAATGAACCACACTTGTCTAATAACCAGTACAAGTTACCAAGCAATGTGCACCAAACGTACATTTTACTTTGAAGTAATCGTTTAAACGCAGCATAATTTAAATCTAGTTTTAGTATGTTTAAGATTCAGATTGATGTTGGTAAAAAAATATATTGGAACGGTGGTTCATCTCAGAGCAAATTTGTGATATAAGTAGTGATATGCAGGTGATTTCAGTGTAAGGTTAATTGGTCTGTTACGACAACAACAAATGATATTAAACACGTTACATGATTTCAATTTTATCACTTCAGTAGCTATGTTGCAACTCTGTGGGTTGTCAAATGATTTTTAGATTTACTTACCATAGAAGTGATCCACGAGAGCTGTAGACAAATCATACAAGTCAACTTCCAGTCCATGGCTCAATTTACTTCAAGGCCACTGAGATAATGCTGCAATTGAAAACAATTTTCTTTTGACTTAAACGGGAAACAGGAAACGAATTTTACAGGCTAAAGTCTCTTCCATTGCCTACAATTTGATTTGAACCGAACAAAAACGTTGTTGCTAAACCTTTAAGAACATTTTGATCCAAAGAAAACACGATTTTATTACTTTGAACACTATTTCTTTCCAAGCTGGTTTGGGGGAATTCTTTTGATAGAGTCAACAGTAGCGTAGGAACTAGAACTGTTTGTCAAAGGCGATAATTGTCATCTCTATCCGCTAATTTAATTGCGATTTCCGAAACCAATGAAAACCCGTTGGTTCAATTCCCATAAGGGAAAGCTTTTGGCTAACGAGTAACCTAATTTGTTCGTATTAATTTGCTGGTGGTTTCTCCCTAAATAGTACACTGGGTTTTCTAAAATGAATGGGGCTGCTTGGTATAACGCGAGCAAAAAAACAACAAGTTAAGATATACACTGATAAAATTCAGTATTCAGTGAGCAGTGGCTCGAACAAAGGTAGAAAATGCAGTTTTTATCATCCCATTTGTGCAACTATTTGCCTCGGGATGAAAAAGAAAAAGTATTAATTTCTAATTTTATGTTATGTTTAATTTATCTTGTCTTTGTGCTCCCTACATAAAGTTGTTTGTTATAATAAATAATACAAATTCAACGTCAGTTGAGATAAAGCAAATGAGATGAAAGTAGAGCAAATCCCTGCAATACATCGATATATGTTCCAAATACGAGAACGGATGTACGAACTACAAAATGTTAGAAACAACTCAAATTGGTACCACTTAATTCCTAAGCTTAAATGATCCTCAGTACAATGTTTAATACTATTTGTTGCATAGGCGAATGTGTCAAAGGCGAGACAGCTAAATGATATTCTAAAAATGTGTCACAGCATTTTCCAATGTAGTTTTTGTTTACCTTGAGAAGACTGCAACCCTTTAAGCCTTTCAATAAAGATAAATAAAACTTTATCCGTAGGGGATTCTGTAATCGTTTCTGATTCAAACCCTTACGAGTCCAAAACTTTGTCGTTTTAAAAGAAAAAAGAGTTGCAATGAGTTAAACGCGAGTACTATTTTTTTAGCATGCACTTTCCGCATATTTTAAATGGTCAATATTAAATAAATATCACTGCTTGCGAGCCAGTTATTTTACTTAGTTAAATACTTTGAAATAAATTAAGCCAATCTCATGGATAATGACAAGAGAAGAGTGGCATTATATGTTCTTTGTCTGACGGTGTGAGTGTGTACTCAACTGAATCAATCGAAATCAGCCGAATTTTCTCACATTTTCCAGCATCCACTCTTCTATCACGTTTCTACTAAGTATACTGAGTGAATTGCAGTAAAACTCTTTGTGGACTGTAATATGAACCTGTGGTAAATTGTAATAAATCGAGCTGTAATGAATTATGATAACTGTCACTTATAGCTTGTTAGATGTTATCTTCTTCTAAACAGTACGGTTTTCCCTTTGTTTCAATAACGAAGCCGCGAAGCGGCGAGGTAAATATCCACCGACAGTGAGGTGAATAATTGTTTTAGTATATACCACACAAGCTGAATAACTAGCGGACCAAAAAACGAAACGAAATGGGAAAAAAAAACGAAACAGGAAGCCATTTTGTTTCTCTTCGGCTGCTAGGAGGTGAATAGTACTTTGCTAATCACCTCCGAGTTAACCAATAAGAACGCGCGAAAAGCACTGTGTAGTATATACTAATAATAGTTATTACAAGCTCTAGAACAGTTAAATCTTGAATTTGTACGACTAGAACCTGAATTTGAAAATTCTCCTGGGCTGAAAACAAAACCCTCCACATCGTAATATTTTATAACATCTCCCCGGACTCCTCAGCTAAATACTCTTTAAAATACTTAGTTACTAAATACTCTTTAACAATTTCAACTGTGCCAGAAAAAAACCTATTTGCAAAAATACAAAGGAGGAAACTTCACTTCATCGTTCGTGTCCCGGCAGCGACAAATGAACGTTTTTAATATTTTTGACGTTCAATAACTGTGTCTGTAGCATTTGAGCCTCTGGCGCCAATGGCGCCGGTACTATTTTCATGAGCTCTGCCAAATTTGGTTCTACGGTAATAGGAGCAAAATCACTGGCAAAATCGCTGGAGAGGAGGGAGCATTTGCCGCCATGCTATTTACTTTTCATGGTGGTTTTAAATTTACGTTCGTAGGCAAACGTAAAAAAAAAATTGGCCAAAAGGTGCTACGACTGTTAAGGTATCACAGGAGGATTTTAGACAAAAATATTCTTATCCATTTTCATAGTTTTACTTTTTTAAAATGGGTACTGGATTGTTTCCAATTTCGAAAACCGATCAACTTAATGTCTATTTTAGTTTTGGAGTTGTAACGAAAATGTATGTTCCACAAAACTCTCAAGGCGGCGGATTGTCGACAAGATCTGTCAAAGCAAAGCAATTACTCCATGTTTTAAAAATATGCATAGAACGACGTCATGTTCGTCCTCTGTCATTGTATTCAAACACGCGTTGCTGTCGTGCTGGATCTGTGAAAGTTCGCAGTTTTGTCGATTCTTGTTTGCTGCTTCTATATTCTGTATATATTTTCCACTTTGAATCTCGATGTAGCTTTCCTTTTATAAATAGTTAACAATTTATTTGATCAAACGGTTGAAACAATGGTTACCGTTGTTCAGGTTTTTTCAGATACCCTTATTTTAAATAAATACACTCTTTATAAGAACGTCTAATTTTGGGGCTGAGGCTGGATGTTCTTAATTATTTTGAGGATTTCAGCCATAAATGTTCTTAAAATGTTCTTATTTTTATAGGATTGGCTACATACTTAAATTGTTGTTTTCCATTCACCCAAGCCAACCCAAAATGGAAATATAACAATTTGTAACTGCGCGATGTTGCACGTGTATTGGACATTATTTTACAGTTTAACAACAAATTATCTCCCCTGAATACAGTATGTAAAATAAATGTTCTCTACGTATCCCCAACCTCAGCATGTTCTTAGCATGTTCTTAAATTATGGGATTTTTTTCAGTCTCAACGTTTTTATAAAAAGGTTCTTATAAAAAAAGGAATGTATATGCCTGATTGAATAGCAACGCAAGAAAAATTGTGGTTCAACTGTTCCAAGCAAACTGAAAATCTAAAAACACCAGGGCAGCGAGTCTGATAGCGATATAGCCGCGCACACTGAATTGGTACGAATTCCCCATTAAAACAGAAACAATCACAGTTGTTTCAAAACAAATGGCACAGTTACAAACACAGTAATGAATAAAACAATTTCGTCTCGGTGTTTACCCTTCTTCTCCCGATTACCGATATTTCTTTCGGCAAAAAAGCTCGGAACATTCTTGACAGCTGTTCTACCACTAGTACGCTGCTCTGCTGCATCTACTGAAGCCTTTGCGTCTTTCTTCAAGAACAAAGTGCTCCGTCTCGCCGCTTCTGCCTTAATTATTCGGCGCTTTAGTTTCTGGCAATTTTAGTGCTGATGTAAATTTCAAAATTGATTTTTTTATATTATATTATATTATATTATATTATATTATATTATATTATCTTTGATTTCGGAGGACACAATACAGTCCCAATTTTTGGCATAATTATCATTTATGAAGATCCGTATTATCGGCGGCAGTGCCGTAAACATGCCACAGACACCGCATTTTTGTGTTTCCATTTCTTGAATTGTCTCCAGTGCATGCAGGTGATCGCATTTAAGCTTGGCGCAAGTGTTTTAAATCTTCATGCAATTCGGGAACGTCCTTGCGCTCCAATCCTAACCTGACTGCCTCTATCCTTTTTAAATATTCAGAGAATGACGTGCGGATAGTATCGTACCGCACCGTACCGGGCTTGGACCACTGCCACTGGCACCTCGGTCAGCGGCCCCAACCTGCCTGCATTTTCCTTCCATGCATTTTTCTTCTTTAATGGGACTTTAACATCTGGACAAGATTTATGCATAATACACCAATACTGTTGAACACAATTCATATCAGTTTCGTGTCTGCCGATTTCTCTGAATTTTCATGTAAGCTCTGCATCTCGTTCGTCATTTCAAAACGAGATGAAATGAAATGATTTAGTGCAAAAATAGCGCCAATGTTTTTGTAATTTGATTGGACAGTTCTAATCACGTGACTTAATGAAAACAATGCAACGTCCCCGGTCATGTCACCGGTCACTGCAGAAAAGTGTTTTGCTTGTCTGCGATTCCATAACGACTCAATTCAACTTTTCAAGCACCGGGGACAATGTGTCGCAGACCACCCCAGAAGCCGCAACTGAATGTTTCCATAAAACTCAACACTACCGCCGGCATGCCCCAGTCACTGCGGTTCGTCTACGTCTCTAACGGTTATGTGGAAAGCAGGCTTCAGCGGTAACTACAATTAGTAGATATTGAAACATGTCGTCGACATACGATTCAGTCTCGAATGACCCGCCTAATGATCACTGGCTGAGGTGGCTTTGTGGGAGAAAACCACAAATGTCTCTGAAAAAAACGTCAACATAGATAACAGCTCTGCAACAAACAAAACTTGCTTTTCCTCGATTTCGATTTCCTTGCGAAGTTTGTTCTCCCTTGATAAACCAATTCGGCTGAAATTTGGGCAACAGTTAGCCAATTGTGTCAGCAACAAAATAGTGTCTCATAAATTTGTTTAAACGCTGTAATTGCTAATTTATTGCGATTTAGCAAAGAACACCCCTCAGACTTACAAAGACTAACTTTAGAAATTCATAAAAAAATAACAGCATCCTTTAATGGAAAACGGAGATACGGTATTTTAATACGACATGTGACTAACACGTTGCTAAAACAAAATGCTGTTTGCTTTACGGGTGGGAGAATAAACCCTACGTGGAAGACGGTCATTTTTGACAAAAACAGCCTGATTTCCTTTCTAAAGAAACTCTACCCAAAAAGGGTTATAAAAAAAGGAAACTACGTCCGTTAACCCTTCAGCAAATGTTAACCATCACATGAAAGAATCAGTCCTTGAATTTGTCTCAGCTGAGAAAGATCTTGGGTTATATATCACGGACGACCTTACA
>JANRMR010037002.1:0-14754 GCA_025434825.1 Bergia sp. 'catenularis' | reverse complement strand
ACAGTGTTACAAGGCAAGCTCTAAAATGGAATCCCCAAGGTAAGCGAAAAAGAGGACGCCCCAAGAACACCTGGAGGTGTGATGTTGAGGCGGAAATGAAGAGCTGGGGTCACACATGGAACACCTTAGAGAGACTAGCCCAAGGCAGGACGAGATGGAGGAAAGAAATCGTTGATGGCCTATGCTCCAGGAGGAGCTAAGGGCCTAAGTAAGTATTATTAAGCACTTTCAAGTACCTAACATACTGTAGCTTAATTTTAGGAACCAACTGAACAATATGGGGTGTACTGGGTCAGGAAAACTTGACACCAGGCTATTAAAAATTTTGTTGTTGTTTAAATTAAGGGTTGTAAATAATTAAAAGTAGAAATGCAGATTATGAAAATTTGCAGGTTCTTTATTAAAAAAAAGATAATATCAACAAAATTTCATTAGCGACTATATTTCAAAACCTACTTAAATGATGTTAATTTAGTTTCTTTACAATTCCACTTTCCAGAACATGCAGATTGACCAAATCTGTGTGATATGTTGTCTATTTCTCTCCTAGTGTTTGTCCATTTTGGACCATTTTTTCAAAAGTTTTTATCCATTTTTCTTATAGAGTAAGGATCCTGTGCTCTGACCTTGAGGAGCTGTGGTCAACCTTTCCCCTGCAATTCTAAATCTTGGCAAATTGATGCACCACTTCTGCAAAATTACTGAACTGTGCACCCAACCCTAAGAAAGAGTTCAGCACGTTGGTATGATATTATTGTACCTTGATGACCAGCCAGCTGCACCCAGGGATATTTCTTTTTAAAGTTCTGCACAAACGGAGACCAATGGATCATATTCCTGATCTTTTTCCACCTTGCTTTGTGTTGGGGCTGCAGTGAAAAATAGAATGATCATCAGTACTAATTATCACATGAACTCAGCAAGCTTGAGTGTGCTCATTCTACTGTCCACTTCCCAATAATTAGTACTTAGACCTATGGAGAAAGACAAGTCTTCTTCTGCCCTATTTACATGTATCATGAGAACTCAGCAAGATTGAATGTGCTCGTTTCTGCTCATTTCAGATGTATATATGTATACACACGTTATGAAGGAAACCAGTTATCAATAAATAACAAGAATATCTTAGTGTATATTGATTTTGACACACACAATAAAAATTACAAAAAGGAGCCACATTTTATAGTCTTTTTCTACTGGTAAGTTTTATTCAAAATCACAATAAATTATATTTAAAATAAGTTAAGGTCAGAGAAACATCATTGAGTCAAGTTACAAAGTGCTTAATATATAAAGCTTCAAAAAGTACTTAAAATTCATACTGCCAACAATAATAAATTATTTGAACTATCTATTGGAAAGTTGATTGAAATATGTCTTGAATTTACAGCAAAATTTAGGCTTATGCTTCAGATAAGTGTGCTAAAACCTTCCTTAAGCTTACATTTGACAAGAATAAGAAATAGTTCTCAATTCTGTTGAAATGCGTACAAAAATGTAAAATGCAAGGCACATGTATCAATAGAAACAAACTATTCTTTAAGCAAATAATTTTAAAAGTGAGACATACCTGTAATACTTCAATCAAAGCTGCTATTTACTGCAAAGATTTTCTGATGGTTTTTAGTTTTAGACTGATTTACAGAAATAATAAAACATACAGAATGGCTCAGGGTAAACTTGAAAAAATTATACCTTAAAATAGTTTTCTTTGCAGACTACCTTTTATGAATGATGATCCAAAATGAACAACAAAATAAATGTAAATTTTCATTTGCCAACAGAAATTGGCTATTAATAATTAAACAGTCATCTCAAATTGTTTGTACAGTTGCTGTATTTTAAAGGCAGATATTAAATAATTTATGTCTTTTTATATATCTGCATATATTATATTATTATGAAAACAATAATTTCCGATAATTCTGCTTTCTCTAAAAAATTCATGAACTCTCAAGGATTTCTGTAAAACTCAGAACAAATTTAAAATAAATCATAACACATTCAATTTTATTAAAGAGTTTAAACTGGACTGTTGGCATTTTTAAATAGTACAAACTATAATTACCCAATGCATGCAATCTAAAATTTAACCCAGCTCAGTTGTTGACAAGTTTATATATATTGAGCCAGGCATCTAAAAATAGGAAGCAGGGCTTGACATTAAGCATTTTGGGTCACTGGCCCATTGGACCGGTAAAATTTAAACCTTACTGGCCCAGCATGAAAGTGCACTAGCCCAATGTGAAAAATGGAACTGTGGCAAAAGTCAATTAAACAAGATGGCGGCCTGCACAGTCTCACCTTGTTGAATTTACAGATGTCACAAGTTCCCAATATTCACTGATTATTTATATCTCGTTCATCAAAAAATTGACCAGGTATTTTCTCATTGACAGAATTCACAGTGATTTTTTAAAAGAATTGCCGACCTCACTGGGCCACCACTTTTCAAAAGTTACTGGCGCATGCTGGCCCAAAGAAGAAAAAGTGCCTTGGCCGTTGGGGCCATTGGGCCAGTGTTAGTGTTGAGCTCTGGGCAGTTTAATTTTTTATCATTAACTTGAGTCAGGAATGAGAATAAAATTCTTTATTTTGTATCTCCCAAAAAAGAAATCAGTATTAAGTTTCACTTGGGCAGCATGTCAAATATTATGCAAACTATAATACAATAAATATAATATACCATAAATAAATATAAATACCAGCCATAGATGAAAATTGCATCGCATTTATTTTGCCGAGAGTATAATGTATGTCACTAAAGCCTTTCCTATACAACACCAAAAGATGGCTTATTCCAAAACCTACTCAACAGCAACAGGTATTAATTTTTTTTAAAATATTACTAGGCTACATGTATACTACCCTTTTTTAGACCAAAACAAAACTTTAAATGTGATTGTACTATAAATTCTGTCCAAGACTGAAATACCCAACAAGCTTTAAGGTATAACGGAACTGTTACAGAAACAGGTTCTTTCTATGTGTACCACAACAATTGTGAATGATTCACAGTGTTCAAAAACAATGCTTTTCCCAGACTAGCCAATCAAATGAGGTAATTCTACTGTAAAGTCAATCAGTTGTGGTACATGCAGAAGGACCCCACAAATATCAAACCTTAAAGAGAGTTGGGTCAGTTTTCTGGGGTATTTAATTCCAATTTTTAGCTAAATGATCATGGTATTTTAAAGGTTTCCTTATGTAGCCACAATTTTAAGCACTCTCTTCAACTTATCTTAATTTTCCTTTACTTTATACTTCTTGATTTTGTTCAAAAGTAACATCTAGACCTTTATCTCAATGTTTGGCGCCTGATCACATTGATCACGTTGATTGAAGTCACTTTGATATCACTGCACACACTAATCAATATTCTTTTGACTAGCTATGTTTTTAGAGTGCAAAATTGTATGCTGAACATAATTATATTAAACTTATTCTACTTAAATATGCCGCTACTGTCACAATTGATAGGTTTTCAAAGATCCTGAAAGAAGCTTTTCAACATTGTAATGATAATTTTTAAAGTAATTTGTTTATACAGGTTTCAAGCCAGTCTGTGTACTTAAAATGTAAAATTGCTTTCAGTCACGATAAATTGAGACCTATATTCAATGTGTAGTGTGTATGCAGCATTAGGGTCACTGAGCCTTTTGAACAATGAAAAATTATGATTATGATCTGGTAATTAAAACTTATTTTCAAAACACTGGTCATGTTTGCTTGAGCACACACAAATTCCTTCAGACTTTAAAACAACAAAAGAATATTTATAAATGCAATTCTGATTAGATATTTGACAGTATATTCACTGACTTATAACTTCCTGCTTTAATCACTTGCTCTTCCAGAAAGTAAAACTAAGACTTCTTTCCAGACTTAGAATTGTTTGTCTCCCTCCACAGCCAATTTGCCAATAGGAAGATCTTATAATTACTTCAAAATCTCATGTCCACAAAATTACATATTATTTATTGTGAAGTAAATCATTTGCTTATCATTGTAGTAACTAAGTCCTGAATATGAATCTTCGTGTAATATTACAAACTAAGTTTTATCAGAACTTGGAATCCTAAATTGAGCATAACCAAATAAACTAGTGTAAGTGCAAGCAGAATTTAAAGCTTTTTTGAGATAAATCTATATAGGGTGTACTGGGGAACATTCAACACAAATTATTCATCTCCAGGATTCAATGATATTACTTGTGTGTTGACTGATATAAAATCTTACAAACCACTCACAAATATCAAAAACAAAAACTAATTTTCCTAGCAGTGGAAACAATTAGAAATAATGACAGAATTTAAAAAGAATGTAAAAGAAATAAGTTCAAAAATGTATAACAGAGATTATCACTAAGTTAGAAATATAATATATTGATAAGCAAACAATTGTAAATATGAGATTCAATGCAGATTTGTTTCAAATGCCTTTCAAAACAAACAGGAAATTCAAATGTTTTCTGATATTAAATAGAGAAAAAGCTCTCTACAATAACAATCAAAATCTGTTCTAAAATGTTAAACATGAATACAAATACAACATTACACAATCATGCCAGATCCAATCCACTCAAGACTGTCAAACTCAAATACATTGGTTTACATATGACATAAATGTTCAATATTCATTGCTCATGTTTTATTTCTTTGAAATTATTAACAATAGATTCTACTGTTGGATTCTCTGTGTTTATGACAACCATTCAAAAGTTAACATTATGCATGCAGCTTTGATTTACATGACATTAGAAATTCACTCTTTTCATCTTCATTCTTCAGACTATTTCAAAGTCTGTCACAAAGCAGTTGTGATGTCTGTCAGTGCCCAATTGCTTAGAAATTTTCCTCCATGCATTTCTAATCAAATTAAATGAACCAACAGATATTACATGTACTATCATCATACTTAATTAGTTATATTCTAAGCTTGAACTTTGAGTTGGACTGTTTCATCTTTGAGCTTTGAGGTGAAGCAGTACCATTATGATCACATTTCTTTAAACTTGATTAATCCCAAGTAAACAGGACTCCAGTCAACAATACTGAACTGCCAAAGCAAACTAGACCATTACAAACCTTTGCTGTTAAATAAATGAATCCATTTTCGACATTGTTGAAGAATTAAATTCAAATGACATTATAACCACATGTACCTGGCTCACACCATCTCAACTAGTGCCCAGTCCCCTATGGAAAGGGCTGGTCACACAATAACCCAACGAAAGAATAGTTTTTTTTAAAAAAAAGAAATATATTATATGGACTCAGACTGCAGGGGGTCAGGAACTGTGGGTGGTGCATATGGATATTTTCTTGAATCAAATATTTCATCACAGTAGAAGTAATCACTTCTTACAACATGAAAACAGCTTCTTTGTCAGGGCTCAAAATAGCCACAAACAATTGGTAAATAATTGCCAAAAGTTAGTTTCTCACCTGCAATATTTTGCTAATGTTTACTTGAGAAATAGTTTCTTTTTTAATGTAATGAAGCAGACTTTTACAATATATTTATGAATAACTATAATTATTACCAGTACATTACAAAACTACATTAAAAAATGCATCACCAAAACCTGATCTAAAACAAAACCTCAAACAGACATACACACTTGAGTTGTATGATACTGTTGAAAAATGGAGTTTTAGTCATTTAAGGAAAATAAATTGAACAAAGAATTTTACAGCAATATTGGTTTTGCTAGTGCTGCTCTCCCTTCTGAGAAGTTTTGCTAGCAGGAATTTTTCCACTGGCAGTTTGTTACTTGTAAGGCCAGACCAATTTAATTTCCTGTTTTACAAACCCGCCAAACTCAGATTTTCAAAAATTGAAAAAAAAAATCCAAAATCCATCCGAAATTGAAGATAGAGAAAGGTCAGAGCATTTCCCTCTTTGTTATTCGTTTTATATCACTTTTATTTTGTACTTGCGCATACTCTGAGCTGAAAATCATAGCTTTATAAATATACGATTGAAAATGTTTCACAAGTAGCGCTGGAGATATCCAATTTTGGGTGCACGCGACGAGGAGAATCGTCAATGGAAGTGTCTTATTGGTTGAATTATATGTGTGGGATTTGTAATGTATGGCATATTCTTAGACTTATTTTTATTTTTCCCCCCTCCAATCTTAAGTTTTTGGCCTAAATGTTCGTAAAACAGGAAATTAAATTGGTCTAAATTTCAAGGCCTATTTGTATGTACTTCATCTCATTCATCATTATCATCATCATCAACATCATCACTTCAGTACTGTGTCTTATCTTCTAGCTTGCCCTTTTAAACCTACAAATCCAGACACCTAGTTACAATTCATATGATAAGTAGGGCTATTTCGAACCCCCATGATTTTCAAATTACATTGTCGGTTCCCCCAAGAGTCTGGCACAAGAGTGTTAACTAACTTATAAATTGGTTGCCATGGTTACTCCAATAAAAAACAATTACAGAAAATTAGTTTTGTTTTTTTTAATTTAAATATCTGAAAAACCAGTCTTTATCCATTGTTTTTCAACAGCATTAAAATAAAACTATGATCATAAAAGCTAATACTTGATTATGCTGACACTGTATGGGGAGACAAAAACAACAAATCACTAATAGACAGTCTCCAACACTACACAACAAAGCAACAAAATTTGTTCTAGATTGGCCAAACAGAGCCTCAAGCATTCATGCATTCACACATCTACACTGGAGGCCTCTCTCTGTCTGACAAAAGTTCCAGTGATGTTGTTTTGTATTTCGTATAACTATTTCTCAAAAAGAAAAAAATTTATTCACTTTCCCTAACACACAAGCACACAAATGTCATAACTACAATACCAGAGGTCCATTGAACTATAGACTCCCAGCTTGTAAGACCAATTGGGGCAAACAACAATCTTGTTATAAATGAATTTAATAATCTAAGTTTTGGTATAAACACAAATACTATAGACTTTTTCAAATTTTAAATTTCAGCTTTTTAACAGTTCAGTGAAACTTCTAATAATTGTCTTCTATTTTCTATCTATTTTATTATACAGTTGATCCCCAATAACTTGAACCCTCAGTAACTCAAAGTTCCCACTAACTTGAAGTAAAACTGATTTCCCTTGGATTTGCTTCTCATATATTTACTGTAATTTTACCCTCAGTAACTCAAACTGTCCACTAACTCGAAGTTATTCTTACTTCCCTTCAGATACTTTTCTTTATAATTTTACCTTCCATAACTCGAACCTCAGTTTTACAGAAGACTCAATTTAATCTCATTTATATTCTAGTCTGCGAAGTTCTCAAGAATTATTGACAGCAATAGAGTGGCTGCTAAATGCCAGGGACTGTTGACAGAACACTTTTCTAAATAACTAACAAGTTTTTTAATCTGAAGAGCAGCCAGTGAACATTTTGTTTTGTTTTGTTTTTGAAAATTGTTACCCTGTAACAAAGTTTATTAAAATGTTCTGTTTCTATCAGTGTTTGAATGGTAATGAAACATGCAAGCATAAAACCCCTTTAATTCCCTGATTTTTTGTCTTTTCTTCCAACTCACGCTAACGTGAACCTTTTTCAATTTCCCTTGGAGGTTCGAGTTATCAGGGTTCAACTGTATTTTTCCCCTTTTAACTTATAATTATGTGTTTCAGGGGACCCCCATGAAAACCACTGTTGCGTGACTGGGGCTTCCCATATCTGTTAATACTGGACTAATGTACAGATGACCTATTTTGACAAAAATCAGATTATAGTTTCTTTCAATTTTCAGCATACATCTAAATGACCCAAAAGTCCAAAACTTGTGACAATTGAAATAAACAATTAAAAATGTGTTTCCTAAAAACTTAAAATTGAGCTACTAGAAGACTTTGAGGAGAAAAAAAAACTATCAGGAAAAAGTGAAAATGTTGAGTCCAAATAATGACTGTATACACAGTCATAGGGTTGCAATGATACAATTTTTCACAAAACGATACAAAAATTATCTTGATACAGATGTCACAATACAATACACAATACGATATATACAAAACAACCACAGTGTTGAGATGTGTGTACTTGCATTTGTGATCACTAGCACCACAGACTGGTTTGGTGTATGCTAAATGAAATAATTATGTATTATCACATAAACATATATAAAATACCAGGATTTCTCTATTTCTAAAATGCCATATGTGCACAGTGAAGATATCATTGTTCTCTTCACATGTGAAGATATCAAATTACCATGGTTATGTACTTGTCATCCAATCAGCGCTCGTAGATTTCACTCCCTTTTTTAATCTCCCTGTGGCTGCTTGCTCCTGTCGCTCCTATCTGTCCTCGATTGTAATGGTGGAGTTGGACGAAAATATTACTGAGACTACTTGTGATTATGATTTTTTGTTGTTGTTTGCCCTCCTTTATATTCTGAAAAACCTCGAGTGTCGAAAGAAAATAAAAATTTTTAAAAGATTCCATGCTGTCAATCAAAGCAAGAACCCAGTCAAATTATTTCAGTTCGACTTCCTGATCACCAGACTGTATTTGGAACATTTAAAAAAGGATTTTAACATAACTTTTGTCGATAATTAGCTGCATCGTACCTGGTATTTTATCTATATTAATGTAATAAACAGAACATTACATGGCCGCTTGGAGATACAAATTTTATCTTCTCATGTTGAGATATTGTCAACACTCAAAGATAAGATTCATATCTCCACACGTCCATGTAATATCCTCTCCTTATTACATGGCAAGCAATAAACTGAAGGCTAAATTAAGTGCTCTGATCTGTTATTAGCTAGTCACAATTTTTTTATGGAAAATATCCTCTATTTTGTTATTGTAAACTCAAAAAGTTTGATTTGAATATCTTAATAAAGACTAGTATTAACAGTCTATTTAGTTACCAGTGAAGTCAAACCAAAAAATACTAATACACACCTGAAATATCAAGGCTTTAATCATTAAACTTAAGAAAATAAGGATAAGGAACACTCACAAAGTGAGTTTTATTATGTTATCATATTATTATTTTAATTAACTATATAATTTTAAAACATCGTCAAAAATGTTTTAAGAGCGCACTTATAGTATCCTTTTCACTGATAGTCTTCTTGCATGCAGCTGTTTGCTCAAATTATTGCTCATTCATTTGGCATTTGCAATGTCTCGACTAATATCAGCCACAAAAAAATAAGTGTACAAATATTATATTAAAGATGTAAGCTGTGATTCATAAATAGATTTTTTACAAATAAGCCAAGAAGAAACCACTTCAATCTGAGGTTTCTGGAGTGGCAAAAAATAACAGAGCTTTGTGCAAGAGCCGAGAGGTGAAGATAGTTATTCTGGTGTAATGTGGAACCTTGACTTTGATTTCATTTGAAATTTATTCACAGGATCATAATTTGAAAGTGAATTTCAATTTGTCAATTGTAAATATATGATCATGCAGAACTCAGTTTGAGTGTTCTGGAAATGCTGCTGTAACCTAAAGTCAAAGAAACCATAATAATACATATGTACCAATGGCGATGTACGGTCCATTTGGTATATTTACCCAAATCCTAAACTATCCTAAAACACAATACCCAGAGACACAATACGAACATCTCACACGCAAATAGAACAACTGAATTTCCCTCTCCTCATCGTATCCTAACACTACGGTCCTGAACTTCTCTTTTTAAAAATACTCCAGGATCAATTTTTAAAATTGTTTAAGAAGCGAAATAATTGCCACGGCCATAAATAAGTGATGACACATTCAAGTGTGCATTTCTGGTTGACAAATTGGATACAACCAGTAATTTCGACGCATTTAATTATGTAGTCATTTTAGCTTTATATTAGATTTAATGTCGACAAATTGAAGTTGGCAAGCTCTTTCAAGGATATTTTACCATGCTGTTTCAATGAACTTTTTTTCATTGTTCGGTAAAAGTTCACAGCACCCACCCAAAATTATAATTAGCGACATCACATCAAAATTCAAACAGAACAAAATTGAACGCCTACGCAGAAGTTCGAATTCATGGTCGCTTACAAATAAAAACTCGCCAAAATCTAATCTTCAGCACATTGTTTTCTCGGTATTTCCACCTCAATAATCTTGTCAAATTAACCAGCTTTTAGTTCCGAAACTATTTTTATATCTTGCAACGGTTCACTGGCGCGAAAGACAAGTAGGACAAAATTTATAAACAAAAATTGAAGTCAAATATCGAGTTTGTAACTTCCAAAATGTCTTGAAGTGATCTGAAAAGACGGAATATATTAGCCATTCCACTTTAAAAGAATGTTTTTAGGCTTTGTAAAGCTTGGTAAATAGAACCAAGTTTGCGAGATACAAACGAAAATAAATATTCGAATTGCATATGTAAACGAAAGAGTATTTTAACTACGACTTGTTTTGATATCATAAGTATAAAGTTATCAAGAGAAACATTTAAGTGAAGAAAAACAAAAGGAGAGGCGATTTCATACAGTGAATAGATAGTTATACGAATGATGGATCAAAAGGCATCGCGAAGAAACAAAGTGTGATCGCTATAATTTCAGCAGCTCATCCGATCCGCCATATTGAATATGCACAGAATCTACATCAGTAAACGAACAAGCAACTGAAAGATAATAGAAAGATTAGTTTCTAACCTTGCAGGGCTTATCGTCCATACAGGGAGAAAGTTCTTCATCGGTTGCTTCTTCGTCAGTAAGGAATTCGTCGACAGAGCAACTACTTGTACTAGAAAGAGAATCCGTTTCCGAAATGGGTCTGTCATTCAACAGACTGGGAACGACCTCTCCGTTCGTTTCAGCGGGGTTTGACGATTCTATTTTGGTATCTTCCTCCATGTCTGCCGGTGTTACTATTACTTTTGGTGTTTCGGAAATTTTAGTGGTGAGGCCTTCGGCGCTTGACAAGCTGTCTTTAACATTTGCCTCTTCTTTGAAGTTGAGTTCCCCCTCTTTCGCTGCCAAAAATGGCGGGTGCGAACTGCCTTCAATTTGTTTCCGCTCGATCACGCTTTGACATAAATCTATCTTGACTGAAGTCCTGTATGTCGAAGGCAAACTGCTTGCTTCCTCGTTTGAAAACTCCGAATTGCAAATTCCACTCAGCTGAAGCTCTTCACTGCTTGCACAGTTGTAACGAGAAACAATGTGCGACTGTCGTTCGTTTTGATCCAGCTCTCCGGGGCTTTGGCTCGGACTTGGGCGTGGGTTTGTTGAACGAACTCCATTTCTCGGAATGCTATTGGCATCTTCAGTCCTACTATTTGCTTTGGAAAACGCGTGTGCTTTGAGCGCCGCGATTTTCGAAGCCATATTGTCACTTGACATCTTGGAAATATTTTCATTCAGTTCGGTATCGCACGAGTACTTTTTCAAAACTTCCATAATAAAATCCTGGCTTTTGCTGCGTGTCGCTTTGTTACACGCTTCCATGAAAATGAATGCATTTGAGGGGACAACATTACAAATGAATTCCGACCAAACAGCTCACTGAAGACATCGAATTACCTTGATTTACCTCTGAGATGTTGTGATATGTTCAATTGAAATCAACAGTTAAGTGTTAACACGTCACGTTCTGTTGAGCATAAGCAATGTTTATGAGCGTTTTCAAACTTTCGCGTGTTTTGATACACCAATAAAACACTTCAACTGTAGTGCTGTATATAACCCAATCAATCTTTGCGTTTTGCAAAGGATTACATGCTCTTTATTACTGTAACGCATGCTAGCCATGCGGTCAGTTGTTCTGTTACGGAAAATATGACATTTGGCGTTACAAATCAGGTCTTTTTCTCCGTGACAAACATTCGAAAAATGAAACTGACCACTTGCCAACAGGACATCCTCAAACAAATTTGTTGCCTTTACATTTCTTTAAAAGCTGCATACACGCATTTGCAATTAAAAAAATTAAATCAAAATTTGAAGACAATTGTTTCTTATATTTTTAGATCGATATCTTACACAGTTGTTATTAGTTACTGATGAGCTGGGAGAAGATAAAAACTTTTCAAGACTGCAAACTGTGGCAATATAAAGCGCTGCAGGAGCAATATGAACATATATTAGAAGACGTTTGTAATTACTTTTTCTCGAGAGCAGTTAAAGTCGCCATATTATACGTGGGATTTATGAATTACCGATCAGACATCTCCATGATACATCTGATCTGTTCCAAGATTTCTTGAGTTATCGACTTTTCGCAAAAAGTTCGACCTACAAATAAATTTTTTGCTTAGAAACCCGCGTCAGCTGTCGAAATGCAATTAAACAATATTAAAACTTTTCGGAAGTGATAAGAATCGCGTAAATTAAAGCAGGTTTGCCATACATTCACTTTGTCTTCATTTTGTTTAAAAAAAAGCAAAGGATGATGTCAATACAAAAAAAATAAAAGTGAATCTCAGAATTGTTTTGTGCACGCATGTTTCAGGATTTTATTAAACGGTCTGGTCAAAATAAACCCGCAGCAATAAAATGTCAATAAAATGTCAATAAATTGCAATAAAATTGAGTTTAATTATAAAACTTCAAAACCGTGCAAAAACAAGTCAGTATTAATTACAATATTTTAAAATGTCTTTTTAAAATTTCTATTTTTGGCATGAAAACAAAAGTTGACTGAATTGTTCAGTTTATCTCCACACCGACAACAGTCAGTTGTGCGTGGAGTTCCGCGTTGGTGAACTTTTGAACACCCGTTGTTGATTGAACACGCACAGCCACTTCGGCACTTGATCTTGAAATCGTCACGGTCGTGAACGATAAAAGTTTGCAAGTCGGCCAGTGACAACTGTACAATGAATACACTCCAAGTACGTTTAGCCGAAATGATTACAACACCAGCTGTTTTGAGTCAAGCTTCCGGAATTCTCTCTCTTACTTTTATATAGTTTTTATGTAAACAACTACCGATAAACGTCCCCCTCTCCCTTCCGCCACGGGGGAGAAGGGCTTGCCTCACCTGAACTATATTCTCATAATTTGGTCTGAAAACGGCTCAGGATTTTACGAAGCGCACTGCTGACCCCATAAAAAAAATTGGGAAGTATTGACAATCCTATTGATCTCCCCACATACATCAGCTGGAGCTTTCCTCTTTTAGTAGCTTATTTTTCTGGTATATTAACGTGCATGGGTGTTTTTAAGATTTCGTGTGTGATCGTGTCAAGGTGACAACGTGAATTGTTATTTCCTGAAATATTCAGTTACTGATAACAGCACAAAAAACGCACAGTATAAGTCAATATACCCTTTGGTTTCGTCTTTCCGATTCTCGATAACGATGAAACCAGAAACAACATTCCATGACATCGTGCTGTACGTGCTGTCTTGAGATAACTCAACCATTACTTTAAATGCAAATAAATACCTTCGCAAGCGATAAATTTAGGCTGCATCTGATCTTGGCAAGAAAACAGCCGGAAGAGCTTCGCGTAATTTTGTCTGGTCAGGGTTTTATATGTAAGAATCTTTTTTAAAACAACCTTTTTTGTAAGAAGGTTGAGGCTGACAATGGGAAAAACTTAAGAACATATTTTAACATGTTCTTAAAAGAACATAGCTCAGGCTGAAGTTTACTTAAGAACATTTTATCTGTAGTTTTCTCCCCTGTGTTTTACAGCCTTAGCGAAACCAAATCGCCCTAGGGTTGATTGCTCTGACATATTAGAACAAAAAAGCTGTTAACAAAAAGGATCCATTTCAATATGTCATTTGTTGTACTGCAAATAATGCTAGTTCTTTGTTCTAACACATTCGCTGGTAACATGTGCATCACTGCTTGGGCATTTATTTTAAAGAAAATCTTAAGGAGTTTTTGAGGCTCAAAGTAGAACGTCCACATTGGTTCCAAATTAGACGTTCTTATGACAAAAAAGAGTGTTTGCACCAAACTGAAGTCAACAATCATGTTACTCACGTGACAAGAAAGTGAAAAGGAAGTTGAAGCGAGTGCATGAAAATAAAAACAGGAACTTTCGCTTGGCTGTTCTTGTTGCACTCACATTTTTCTTTTCGAAAACAACCATGCAACAACAGCTGGGTAGAGATTAAGAAAATACGCAAACTAGATCAAACCCACACCACCCACTTTCTGCCACGAAAATAAAGCTCCTCCAGAAAGTTTTAAAAAACAATCCAAACTCGCTATTGAATCATGACTATAGATTATCACTGAAGGGCGGGGTACGTTGTATTATTGATATTATTGCGTATCCATCCTTTATCGGATCTTTATCTGATTTTACAACGAAACCAAGTCAAGTGTTTTCCCCAAGAATATAGATTTGGCTTTATTATTGAAAATCTGAATGCAAGTTCGTTCGAACTTCTAAGGCTTCAGTTGAAAAACCGGAAAATACAAAAACCGGCTTGGGATCAATAAAACTTGGATCACTTTACTAAAACTTGGATCGGATCAATAAAACTAAGATTGGATCAATAAGACCTGGATGGAATAAATAAAACTTGGATCACTTAACTAAAACTTGGATCGGATCAACGAAACCATAAAAGCTGGATCACCTCCCTAAACCTATCCAGAAACGTTCAGAGGTATCTCCATACGGGTGTCTAGATACGGAGGTAACTAAAGGTGTCTCTTTTTGTCAAGATGTAATAGTACCAATGAACTTGCCTTTGCGTGGTCAGTCTGAAACATTTGCTGTGCAAAATAAGTTTTCCTTGACTAGCCCCCCCCCCCTCCCTCCCCCTCCCTTGAGTCAGAGAACTTCACAGTTGTAATGCCAG
>JANRMR010036670.1:0-13345 GCA_025434825.1 Bergia sp. 'catenularis' | reverse complement strand
TAATAAGCCCCAGTTAAAAAAGCATTAAAAATTAAGTCCCATGGGGACTAAATGGAGGAAATACAAAATCTATTTCTTGCTGACAGTTGAAGATGCTAGCGCTGCAGATCGTTGGGTGGGTTTGGTAGACTTTGTTCCTCTCTCCTTTGATGATGTTTTTCCATTCTTTCCTGAGCTTGATCGACCATGCACTGTGGATTTGCTGTGCTGTCCATGTGTGGGCGTGGAGGACTGGGACGGAGCATCTGGGTCAGTGGTTGGTGTTGGGCTCTCTGCACGGGGATGGTGTGATCTGCTTGCACCTGGTAAACAACAAAAGAAAGTGATACTGAATTATGTTCACAAAAACATTTTTGTGCTGCTACAAGCACAATGAAATCAACAGTGAAAGTAACGCGTAAAGTTCACAACACGCAATCTGGTTAAAGAGTATGGAAATCTATTTTCTTGGCCTACAACATCCACAGTAATAAAACTGGCAACAAAACATAACGTTGCTTGCATCAGTAATCAAAGTTGAGGTACCTGAATATTCAGTTGAGTGTGTGCACTCCTCTGGAGAGTAAAGCCTTGATAAATGGAAGAGTTACATGTATTCCAGCTACATTATTTCTAACAGCAAATTACAGTAAACAGACAAGATCCATAAAACATTTGTCAATTCTAACGACACAAACACTGGATACTAGGTGGAAGCCACTTTCTTAGCTATGAAGTTACAAGTTTTCTTAAGCTAACAATAAGTGATTTTATATCTTGTTCTTCAAAATCTCCCCACTGACATTTGAGTTCAAAGTTTTGAATTAATATTTTCAAATTTACGAATTTTTAAAGGAAGACCGTGGGAAAATTGTGTCACCTTCAGTAGCTAAATAAGTCGTATTAGTATTCATTCATTCACTCATTAGGATATGTTGTAATTAGGATATGGTTGGGAACAACTCTTTTGAGTTGCAACCCTTGATCCAATAAAATAAATCAATTCATTTTGTCATCTGATAATAATCTTATACACAGACACTGACATTTATGTACAGTTTATTAACCTGTCATACGGACACACTCTTCTTTATGCCTGGCATTCCACGCCTTCAATTTACATGACTTGCTACAGTAGAAAACCTCCTTACACCTAGTGCACGCGGAGAGTCGTATACCCACAGACCTGCCACATTCATAACAGTACCGGAAGCGATTCTTCATCACTTGTTTCCGTTTTTTCAGAGCCTCTGTAGCCACAGCCGAGATACTCATATGGTCTGTGGCCTTTACTACTGATATCCGCAAGCCACAGTCCGAGTCTCTTCCCAGGGGTGTGGAAGATACATATGTCCCAGTTGGACTGGCTTGAGTTGCAGGTGAACAGGTAAAGCTCTCTTGATCTTCTGATTCAGGACAAGCCCCAGTCCCTTCTGGAGTGGGGCCCTTCCTATCCTCGGTACCAGTAATAGCCTCGATCTCATGGTCAGCTGTTACTACCTCCAAATCATCATCACTGTTTTTCTTTGCTTTCAGCTCACTCTCTAGTCTGAAGGACACACGGCTTGGGTCTGCTCTGGGTGGGTTAATCACGGTTGTGTTATCCTTCCTATCATTCAACTTCTGAAGTTTGTCAGGCGACTTGAGAATTCCCCATGGGGATGAAGGACTTAGAGTCTGAGCCTCTGCTGAGCATGTAAGAGAAACAGGTGCTTTTAACAGCGGCCTGATAGATCCAAAAGACAACAACTTTCACCATCTTGTTGAAATAATTGAAGTCTTTCAAACTGCTCTTATTCTACCTTCTCAGTACCTCCACATAATTGAAAACATTTGAAAATCAGAAATAGGGACACTGTCATTGCAAGTCAGAACTGCATATACCCTCCTCCCCCCCATCCCAAGCCTGATGGAGTTTTGTGCTTCCCAGCAGCAATGGCGAGCCATTTTAGGTTCACTATTTGCAGCATGAAGATTTGGGAAAACACTGGTTTATTTACTTTAAAATGAGTTTTTTTTTCAAAAATCAGGATTTACTAACTATACTTTCAGAAAGTTGCGATTTCTAGAGGTTTTGGCTAAATTGGATGGTTGTCAAGTATGCCTCTAGTTTATAAAATTTGTGGTAGTCTCTTGCAGACATTGGTACCCAGATTTCAGTCTGGTTCTTAAGAACAATTGGCACCAGAACTATTGCAAAAAGTATTTCAAAGCAAACAATTTACAACGCTTTAGGCAAAGCATTACCTTAGAAATATAGAAGTTATATACATTACTACACTGGCTTAGGTTGAGGCATTTTAGGGTAAGTTTGAGGTTATATTACATGTCAAGGTTTTAAACTAACTTATATTAGGGTAAGTGTTAATGTGAAGGTTAATGTTAAGGTCAGTTTCCTTATTATGGTTACATTCACGATCCTGCATTTAAGTTCTGCCTAAGCACGGCATTGAAATATGGTAATTTACAACTATGACCTCTAAACATGTATTTGACTATACATGACTTAAAAGCTCTGGAGCTTATAACAGGAGGGGCTTACACTCAGGGGGGTTTAATTTCAGAGTTTAAAGGTAATCCACTAATGTACCTGCTTCTTTTTCCATTTCAGCCAACTGTTTATCAATGAGTTCTTTCTCTTTTTTCAACACCTGTGTCCGAAGCAGATCTCCCAGGTGTTCCAACATTCCACGTCGGGCATTATAACAGTCTCTCTCAGTTGCAGTCAGCGCATGATAAGGTGTATGTGCAATCTTACGGTCCTAGAATGAATGTAAATGGACCAAGGATATTTCAAATCAAGTTACAGAACACACATATGGTACATGTACTTCAGTGGCACAGGAAACTCTTCAGCAAATGCATCGTATCTTAGACAATGGCCAGTGCACAGCACAAACATGACTTGATTCAAGAATACCCCACAACTCATATACTCTGACTCTGGTACAACAACTGCAGTTGTATTGTGAGATGAAGGTATGTTCACGAAATGCATTGGGGGGCTCCAAGTTGGGGTTATGGTAATTTGCTAGGGTTAGAATCAGGGTTAGCAATAGGATTAGGGTTAGGATTGGCTTCAAGCTTACTGATAGTACCATTTACCCTTTACTGATCAACTGCTATACTGACTGTGGATACAATAAGCACATGACTTTGTTTACTTTGTACGACACCCCAAAAAGTGAATGTATAGGCTTTGAAAAATGTGAAAGAAATGAATTTATAGAAGCTATCACTTTACTGTAACATCGTGCCTCAGTTGACTCCTGTTAACTCAAACCCACAGTAACTCAAACCTCGCGCTGGCATGAAGTAATTCTGTTTTCCCTTGGAGTAATTTTCGTTACAATTTTACCCTCAATAACTCGAACTCTCAATAACTCAAACACTTCACATCATCCCCAGAAGGTTCGAGTTATTGGGAGTCAACTGTAGCGTGAATGGTCAGAATGCAGTGAGTGTATTTTTCTCTCACAATTCCCACCTGGTAGAACACATTATATGCATAATCCACAACTGTTCCAGGGGGGTACTTGGTGTTAACTGTTATTGGAGCCAAAATGTTTGCTCCAGTTCGCATCAGTTTGTTTATCTGGAACAAAACAAGAAGTCACACATTGTGCACAACTGAACTGTAAGTGCACGAAAACAATGTTTCATTGCAAACCTTAGATCTTTGAATATTTTACTATTATTAAACTTCGATACTGTGTCCATATAGATTTTTTTGGAATCTGAATTTGCAAGTCAAAAACCAAAAACAGGTGTAATATATAATGTCAGTGATAACTTTTTGTAATAGGACCAACATAAAATTTAGTAACTTTCCAGTAGCTTTTAATATTTTTTAGAAGTTTCCTGATGGTTTTGAATTTTTAAGAAGTTCACAAAGTTTTAAAGTTTTGAAGGATAGTAAGAACACTGAAAAAACCACCTACCAAGCGAATTCTATCATTAGGAAGCCGTCGCCTCTCTGCAGCAAAAGATGTGGTAGCACACAATGCTGACCCCACTCCCCTGGTGAGTTTTAGGCTTGGGTTTGCACCATGCTCAAGCAGTTTGTCCACAGCCTGTCAGAAAAATATCACTTAAACTATGTTAAAATAAGAACTGAATATTATTAAATGAATCGACGATAGACAAACACTAAAAAGATCAGGAAGCAAATGAACAGTAACTATTTTCCATTCAGCAAATAACTGGGCTACATGTATTCAAAAAATGCTTTATCTTTCATTTTACTGAGTTGATCACTACCATTACATATGGCCAATGAGAGAGGAAAAAAAGACTTTAATTTGCACATGTCAACCAATCAGGAACACTTACTAAGTCATTACGACTACATATGGCCAATGAGAGAGAAAAAAAAGACTTTAATTTGCACATGTCAACCAATCAGGAACACTTACCAAGTCATTACGACTACATATGGCCAATGAGAGAGAAGAGAAGACTTTGATTTACACATGTCAACCAATCAGGAACGTTAACCCCATCAGGAACACTTACCAGGTCATTGCCACTACAGATGGCCAATGCAAGAGGAGAGAAACCATTGCATAGCAGATCAGGGTCTGCTCCAAACTCCAGTAACAGCTGCACCACAGCAGAAGAATCCTAAAACAACCAACAAAAGAAATGCTATATAATTTTTATACCAGTATAGTTGGTACATGGTACAATTCACAGAAACAGGAGCAGATTTAGGGGAGTCGAGCCCCCACCCCTTTTGTAGCCAGAAAATAGGAACTTTTTTAATTTCTGTGTGTAAGTCTATCCCCATATTTTACAAGATCAAGCAACAGAAATACGGAATTTATACCCAATTTACGATTAAAAAAACTTCAGCAATAAATAAACATGACAAAGAAAAACAACAAATAAAGTCACAGTGATAATTTCTTTTGCAATATTTGGTGGCTCCTAAAGGAGCCATTTAAATAAAGCTTCTAAATTAATTGCACTCTAGAATCCTTCAAATTCTTCATCCTTACTTTCCCCAAATAGCTCACTGAGTTCTTTTGCTGTCAACATATCGTCATAGGTTGTTTTTTTTTATCTGTGTATAAGTCCAGTTTGGTTTTTTGAGGTAAATTTTTGGTATTAAAGAGTCAACTTATACATGGGAAAATACAGTAAAATTTTACAAATAGCTCCCTCATGGAGGAACTTTTTTTGGTATCTCTTTCCTCTGGAGATCTCCTTTAAACCTTTTTTCTAATTCTACCCCTTAGAACTGCCCATTTCCTTTGTGGGGGGGGGGGGGGTATTTGTACATGTAGATCCATTACACGTTGAATATGTAACAAATGATGGGTTATCTTAAATGCATGACCACAATAATCAATGTTTTCCTGAAATTTCAAAGTACCAAATTTATGTTTTGTTATAAACAGATTGAAAGTTCAATTTGGTATTTAATGATTTCCAAGATTGTTCTTTTTTTGGTTAGGATCTTTACTACTACTGTGTGCTACATATCTCATTAAATGCATGTTTCATGCTTTAAGAAGACGACGGGTGTGGACATGCAACTCTCTACAAACCTTATCATTATCTTCTCTTGTGCATGCAATGTGCAGAGGTGTTCTGCCACCTGCTTCATCCCCAAATGCTGAGTCCCTTATGTCGGGGTCAGCTCCAGACTTCAGCAAAAGTTTGGTGATTTCAATCCCTGCTGTACTTGGCAGGGCCACAGCAATATGCAGGGGTGCTATACCAAGTTTCTAGGAAACATGATAGAACTGAATTTATTAATTTAATTAATCAATTAACTTATCAATTTACAACCTTTCAGACAGTATAAAAAATGTCTTTATACAAAAACATGATTTGTGACTGCAGAGGGAAGCATCAGATCAGAGCATGCAGTTGAAATCCTATCATAAGGTTGCAAATAAAGCTACCATGCTAGTAAAACTACTTAAACTCTACAGATCATCTCATGTTTTGACTTGGAAGTGGAATATGTGTGTAAATCCAAAATAGAAATTCATTGCTGTGATCAACTTTGCCACTTTGCCACTTTAACAGTTTTTAAAAAACTTTTAAAAGAATATTTATTAGTTGTATCAGTTCTACATAATGTAATTTGCCCAGAAGTTTGGAACAATTTTATCTAAAGATAAGCCTTCAACAATGAAAATATCACAGAATTTCTGACAATTGATCTCACCACATTTGTTAATCAAAAGACCTCTTAAAAAGACACACACCTGGATAGAGGTGTTTTTCTAAATTTCAACTGGAAATGGCAGTTATAATTATTTTCAGTATTTCACTGACCAGTTCAATCAAATTTTACTTCAATAGAAAATGCTTCCAATTAATTCTGGAAAACATAACTGTATTACTAAGTACCTCCTCTGATAGCTTTGCTGAGGTGTTTGCTCCTTTTTGTAGCAGAATCTCAACTGCTGCAGTATCAGCAGCCTTGACAGCAAAGAAGAGTACAGGCATTGGCAACGATGATGCATTCGGATCTGCTCCTCTCTTAAGTAACAACCTGACAGTAGCCTCCAGGTGTGGTCGTCTGTGAATGGAACACAAGCAATCTAAGAAATTTCCAAAATCAAGGACTTTCCAGGAGTATTTTTGAGATTTTTCCAGGAGTTTTACAAGTTAGAGTATTTTGAAATCACAAGTAGTACTGATGATATTGATCAATCCCAAGCCCACCCCCCTCCCCACAGAGTTATGCCTCTGATGAGCTTAGGTATTCGGACTTCTTTTAATTAATAACTTGAGAAATGAATTCAATAAAAGTAAAAAAAAAGTCCCTTTATCTCAGGGTTCCCACCCTGAGGTCTCATTTATAAAAAGGCAAAAAGGAAGATTTTGACAAGTACAAAGCCTAGTTATCACATCTGTGTTCCTTAAAATGAGGCTCCACACCCTTAGGTCAACATAAAACCAAAGCCTGGACTTTACAGGGCATTTCTACTATGCAGCCATTTCTTTTCAAATTCAAGAAATTTCCAGGATTTTTGAGGACAGCTTAGGAACTTGGGAACCCTGACTATTTGAGATTTGCAATTGGCATGCTTTGATTCCTACCTCTGCATGGCTAACAGCATCTGTTTTCTCTGCTCCAAGCTGTCTCCTATTGAATTCTCCTCAACATCTGACACATTTGGTGTAGTACTCATAACACTTAAAGCACTGAGAAGTGATGTCACTATGGGGTTGGTCGTCAATGAGTGACTTGCATTGTTTCCATTTTTCTCCAGTTCTGATGGTACATCACTAATGGGAGTCAATCTCCCAGAATTGCAGCTATTTTCAAAATTTCTAATCACAACTTCCACATCTCCATTTTCTGCAGTAGCAAAGGCTTCTTTCTTGCCAGTTTGGTTTAAATTGTCTCTGTTATCATTTTTATTATGATCAAAGTCATCATTCTCATTGGTTCTGTAATTTATGAGGTTATTCTTTGATTTTTCAACTATTTCTTGTCTCATACCAATCTGACCAGAACTCTCTCTTCTCTGATCATTAATGGTAACTTCACCTTCAAGTTGTCCCAAAGAATTGTCACAGTCTTCATTTGATGAAGTATTAGTCATGCGAAAGTTGCGATGAACATAAGCTCCTTTTTGAGTATCTTCCTGTATGCTGTTAAACAAGTTTTCTATTGGTATACTCTCCGCAATGTTATCTTTCCATGTGTGCTTGGTGTAAAAAAGCACATGACAAGCTGCTAGTACAGAAAGCCCCTCGTCATTCAGTTTGTTTACATTAGCTCCATAATCAAGAAGGTAGTTGATGACATTTCTGTGGCAGTTAACCTGCAAATAAGTTCAGCAGTCACGCTTGGTGGATAAACCCCTAGAGCTACACTTTCTGTATTGAGCTATACAGGCCCGAGGCTGAAAAAGTGTCCGAAAAACGAAACTTTAAGGGCACTTTTTCAGATGAGGGCTTGTTTAGCTTGATACAAAATAGAACAGTCAGGGGGGGGGGTATTTATTTTATGATTCAACAATAATTTTCTCAATTGGATCGGCAAGGTGCCCCATTTAGTATCAAAAAATCATTTCATTACTTAAGACATCCTGCTTTGCCAACACCATTTCCATATTTTAATACACTATAGCTTGAATTTTTTAAATATCTTACAATATTAATTTGTTCAAGGTTCAACTCACCCCTGCTGCCAATAGAGCAGTATATCCTGTCTTGTCAGCAACATCCACATGTACACATCCACTCTGAAGAAGTGACTTGACATTAAAACAGTCACCTGCAGCTGCTGCTCGAAGCAGATCTTCAGATGATTGCTCTATGGGTCCCTTGGGGCCTTTGTTACCACGGATACCTTCCAGGATGTCCAAATAAGGAAACATATCTGGTATTCCAGTTGACAGTCTGTTTACATCCTGATTGTCCAATTCTAGGATTGTGGGTGAATTCCTCACACTTTCCCAAGCACTGTTTGCACGACGAACAACTTTTGATAAATTGCTTCCTGCATTAACATTGTAATCTGAATAGTGTTGGAAGAGAAATGCACTTTCCATGACAGAGCAAAGTTTGATTATCCTCTCTCCAAGCCAAAGACCAACATCTTGTGTTCCATTAGTGTATGTTAGAATACCAGGGCCATTCCTCTCATTGTCTTTATATATTCCCTAACATGATCAGAAAGTGATTTAAGTTATATGTAAATATAATAATAATAACAATAACAATAATATATTTAATAATAATAATAATAATAATTATTATTATTATTATTATCACAAGAATACTTATCCACAGAATTACAGATGAAAATAATATGTAAGTTTCATTTGAGAACCCAACTTTACCTTATCACCTCTTGATTTACAATAATTTGTCGTTTTCTATTCATCAACATCTGCTCATTAAAGGATTTTGAAAGCTCTGATCTGGTTCTGAAAAGAAGTTCACTTGCAAAAAAATGTTGAATTGATCAGTACTATTGAACACCTTTAATTTGTTGATCAAGATCAAGGCCTCTTGATCTATATTTGTTTTGATTTTGCAGGAGTTGTCTTAAGTTTACAGAACTTGCAAACTTTCAAACTCCAAAAACTTGCCAGCTGAGTAAGATAATTTAATATTTTTATCATATATTTGTTTCTCAAATTGCTTGCTTGAGTAATTAGGAATATTATATCATTTTATAGTCAAGAAGAGTTTTCTCAAAGTAGTTTAATTTTAAATAAAAAACTTAAGGTATATTTTGTGACACCAAAAAATGCAATTTGCTGATAATTTTATTTTTTTAAAATTTTATTTGGAAACTTTCATTCCATTCTTAAAAAAATTAATACAGAAAAATGTCAAACTGGACGAGGGGCCAGTGAACAGACTTGTATTCCCAAGGAGGCTAACCCTCCAAATTCAGTTGATATCTGCATATTTTAGATAAATAATTATTATAATTTAACATCAAGGTAAGTTACTTACCATCTAATTTATCTTTAACTCAGTACTCAGTGAAGGATCAACTGGTCACAAAGTACAGGGGGGTGGGCTATGAAAATCTAATTTTTAAGACTAGTTCTATGTGACTCAACACCTGATTTGTGCAGATAGAGCTACACCTGAAGTGAACCTTCCCTATTTTACAGTTGAATAACACAATTACCCATTTTGGGCCTGCAAGTAATGAGTGTGCACAGAGGTTCAATGAAGAATGCTTTGGAAAAGTAAAAAGAATCACAGACTGTATTGAAAGTGTTTTTCCACAACAAAAAACCTACAAGACAAACAGGTAATAATGTTTTCAAGAATAGTGAAGAGAGTGGTTACAAGATATAATAGAGGATTGTAATAATAGAGGTTGGGGCAAAATATATAGAGGAAAATTATGTGGTATTACATTTAATATGTAAATTTTATAATAATTACTGTAATTTGTAAAATAATTTAAGTATATAAAGTCTGATAAATTCAAATTAATTTGAAAAACTATTAGAAAACCAATCACATACTCATCTTTTCTTGGTTTTTTTATTCTTTATTTGAACTTTGTACAATCGAAATGATAAAGCTTTTCTACAAACCTCAAATATGTTTCCACTTGCAAAAGTAAATACTCCAAAGCCTTCTTTTCTGTCATTCTCAAAATGACCTTCAAACCTTGTTCCATCAGGCCAGGTGTATGTGCCACTCCCAAGCCGCTTGTCTCTGTAGAAACTACCTTTATAGCACTGAAGAGTGAATTGAAATCTCTGTCATCACTTTTATCACCATGAAGAGCAAGTAATATTGTGTATTTATTGTGCTACATTTAGTTCTTGAATAACTCAAAAACTAAAGGTCAACAACTGAACTTTAGAATATTACAGATATCCAGGAACAAATGGTTAGGTATAAGTTCAAGTTTTAGCTTTTGAAGAGATAATAGGCAGCTCAGCCTCAACACCCGACCCCCTTACTTGTCCTTAATGAAATAGGACCCTATAGAAGGTATACACGTATGTGTTTAGACCAAATCCCCAACACCCAACCCCCTCCCCCGTCCTTAATGAAATAGGACCCTGCAGAAGGTATACATGTATGTGTTAAGAAGACCTACTCCCTAACACCCAACCCCCTCCCCTGTCCTTAATGAAATAGAACCCTGTAGAAAGTATACATGTATGTGTTTAGACCTACTCCCCAACACCCAACCCCCTCCCTTGTCCTTAATGAAATAGGACCCTGCAGAAGGTATACATGTATGTGTTTAGACCTACTCCCTAACACTCAACCCCCTCCCCCGTCCTTAATGAAATAGGACCCTGCAGAAGGTATACATGTATGTGTTTAGACCTACTCCCCAACACCCAACCCCCTCCCCCGTCCTTAATGAAATAGGACCCTGCAGAAGGTATACATGTATGTGTTTAGACCTACTCCCCAACACCCAACCCCCTCCCCTGTCCTTAATGAAATAGGACCCTGCAGAAGGTATACATGTATGTGTTTAGACCTACTCCCTAAGGAGAATAGTAATTTTTATACCTTAAGTCCAACTGCTGTAGAATTCAGATCAACTGGGAGGTCACTTGTTCCATACTGATACAGTATATACCACTATTATACCACCCAAATCTCACATTTCTAACCTTGAATTAGCATAATTTTTTTCTGTTTTATAAAAATTTCAATTTTCATGTTCAAAATTCAAAACTGTGACACCTAGTCGGCAGAACATAGCATATGGATCAGTACCCTCCCCCCGCCATGTTTTCACACTTGCCAGAGGGATGGGGGGAGGAGGTTTGACAGCAAAATTTTTAACTACCCATGGGGAGATACTTCACCATTCTTTAAAATAGAATAAAAAGTGAATGAGTCACTTAATTAATTGATCTTGAGCGTTTGCCCCGGGTTTTTGTCCAAGTTCATACCCCCCGGCTCAACATCGATAAGTCGAAACACATCCAACAACTTTGTTTATATTTTCACACTACTATTATGCGCCACCTATCATTTATTGATTTAACAAATTATTATCGCCGTTTGCGCTTCTCTTTCCGAATATGTGACGTTCAGAACCACAAACAAAACAACGCGACGCTCATAAAATTTTAAAATATGTAATATCGACTTTTGAAAGATTGACCGTTTTGTTTTCTCGTTAATTGCTGCAGTTATAAAGTCAGAGTTTGTTACAAACAAACGGCGATCACGATCTGTTAATTTACAGCTAGAACAGACAAGAAAATGAACTACTAAGATTACCAATTCTATTCGCGAGAGAGAAATGTTGACTTTAGTCTTTACCCAAGTGAAAACAAACTCTGACAGAACAGTTGTTATCTCGGGAGTTTACTCACTCCTCTCGCGAAAGACAGATATTAATAACTTTTATGACAAGTGCTGTGAAATAAAGATCATAAAAATACACTTTAATAACTTCTGTAGAAATGAAGCATTTCATCAAACTTAAGCTACAACTCCAATCCAGCTATCTTACTTCTCCGTCGGGCCACGTAAGTTGGCCGTGGCCATGTCTTAAATCCCGCACAAAAGCACCTTCATACGCCGAACCATCTGCAAAGTATTGTTTTCCATTTCCCTGCCGCATATTGTCCATATACTCTCCATCATAACAAGATCCGTTTGGCCACTTGAATATTCCTTTACCCATTCTCTTGTTCCCGTCAAGTTCCCCATGATAGACAGCTCCGCTTTTGTATTCCCTCCTGAACTGGCTCGTACTGAGACGTAAAAGGCGATTCGATGGTTTCAGTCTTTCCTGTCCGTACATAACTCAAAAGAGCTCAATATACAATCTTCGTTCTGTTGAGTGTGATAACTGCCATAAAGACGAAATCTCGTTCAAGTCCATAGTTGCTTCCACCAGACATGTGAGCAGTTGCTAGGATCCCAAATATGGAAATTATCGAACTATTGTTCTCTTTGTTTGTCAATCAAACCGAGAACGTCGAAAAGTTTTAAAAAAAGGTTTTTCCAAGCTTTGGCACGATATGGTACAAACATGAAATAACATTTTTCGCAGCTGCACAGGTGCATCGTGTATTTCAAAAGGCACCAAAAGAAGCTAAAATAGCAACATGTCAGGAAGACAAAAACGCCAAAACGTCACGATCCATATGTGTACCGAGTATACTAATCTATGATATAGTGGCTCATTTTCTTTTGGCGAGTTTTGCTCCGTTTCGTATATCGTGTTTGGTGAAGCTTTCTAATTTAGTGAAGTATCTCATGATGTAAACGAGCTTTCTTGGAGATCACTGTTTTAAACTGCGTGCATAACAAGATACAAAAACGGGCTTGTCTCTATTGTATATGCCTATTTTTCTGTTGTTTTTAAAACAAACTTATTCTACATATGTGTATATAAACATATACACATTTACATAAGCTGATTTTTTGGCAAAACGATTTTTGGCGCAAAGAGGTGTTAGTATCTGTAGGCGCGTAGCGTTCTGTTTATGACAGAAATAAGGATTACAGATAAATGTATGTATGTGTAAGTGCTGTGCGCTCTAGTAGTGCAGTGACAGAAAGGGTACATATATATCATATGTCAGGTGTATCATAGTATCAGAAACAGGGCATGCTACTTTGGGAGCAATGAGCAATCTGACCAACAGAAAAACTAAAATTACCTCGGTTTCTCCCAGCCGTTCCTAGTTGTTCTCAGCTGTTCTATAATTTACTGTAATTTATTTGCATGCAGTATCAAAGGATTATAGGGCTATAAAAGTGGTGAAATTAAATTCAAAACGCATTTTTGTCAACCTTAATATCACAAAACAACGTATTTGCTGCTTTAAGCTCTAATAAAAAAAATCATTAGACGATAGGGTTTCAATGCGGCTTTTTTCCATTTTTTTAGAACTGCGGAAAAAAGTGACGAGGGGGTCGGCGGGGG